>PVJI01003802.1:0-117352 GCA_004026765.1 Micronycteris hirsuta | reverse complement strand
ACTCCTATGTTCATAGCAGCACAATTCACAATAGCTAAGTGCTGGAAACAACCTAGGTGCCCATCTACAAATGAATGGATCAAGAAACTATGGTACATTTACACAATGGAATTCTACGCAGCAGAGAGGAAGAAGGAGCTTATACCCTTTGCAACAGCATGGATGGAACTGGAGAGCATTATGCTAAGTGAAGTAAGCCCGGCAGTGAGGGAAATACCATATGATCTCACCTTTAACCGGATCATAACCAACAAAAGCAGAAAGCAAGCAAAACATAACCAGAGACACTGAAATTAAGAACAGTCTAACAATAGACAGGGGAGAGGGGGGTGGGGACAATGGGGAGAAGAGTTTTCAGGAATCACTGTAGAGGACACATGGACAGAACTAAGAGGGAGGAGGGAGACTGGGGGGGGGGAGTTGGGACGGGAGGGGAAGGGAGGAGGGGAGGGGAGAGGATGCAAATAACTGTAATTAAACAAAAAATAAAAAAAAATAAAACAGCACTTCTCTGCCTCCCTTGCCATTGCATTATACCAATTCATTTTCATGCATAGAAGATACTTCCAAATGTTATTTTTGTTTTTCTAAGTTAATTTATTATCTATCTCTCAACTAGAATAAAACTCCAAAAGGGCAAGAATTTTTAAACAGCATGTAGTCTAATTTTAATAAATGCCCTATAATATTGAATGAAGCAAAGGAGATCAAATCCAGCAAATAACTTTGAAGTATTTTATTTTTTTTTAATCAAAAAGCTTTTTTACTTACAGGAGTTTCAGGTTTACAGAAAAAAATTGCAGAAAATACAAAGATTTCCCATATACTCCTTTCCTTCCCCCAACTCCCCCTATTTTTAAAATTTTTCATTAGTGTGGAATATTTGTTAAAATTTCTGAACCAATATTAATGATACAGAGAGATCTGACCCCATCACTAGGGAGAAGTAGGTTGCGGTTACAGGAGGAGCTTGCGGAGGTGATGGTAAACAGTCTAGGATAGGATTGATTGGCTGAGAAGCTGAAAGCCTCCAGAGCACATGGAATTATGGGCAAGAAGACTTGAAATAAAAGAAATGTTCTTGAGTTCCTGGAGGGGCTGGCTCTGGGGCTCTCTTGGGCTCTCTTTTCTTTCTCAGGGATGCCTGAATGATTGCGCTGCAGCTGCCTACACTTCCCACCCAACAGATGGTATTTTGGATGGGAAGGAACTCCAGGCACAGCCTAGGGTCAGGCTGGCCTGGCAGAGGGTTGGCAGGGTTATTCTTATTTGGGTGTTCTAGAAGGAAGGCTGCCATTCTTCCAAAATTGTGTAGCTTCTGTATCTTACATTGTTTTAGTTTGTAAACCCTATAGAAATAAAATGATTAAGACTAACAGAGGGAGTGATAACAACAGTTTAGCCTTAATTGATAGGCTTAAGTGACTAACGGGTGTGGAAAGCTGTTATTCCAAAATTGTGAAGCTTTTGAATAAAGACTCCCTTCCTTGATCAGCAAACCTTTGCCTCTGGAACTTTGCTTAGAGGGTGTCTCTGGGCAGCAGGACCCCAGTTGCTGTTCAGTAACATTAACACTGTTGATTAAAGAAATGTCCAAACCTGTAGAGATTTCCTATCAGAGGTTATTTGAGCCAGAACTGGTGACTTATGTTGGCAAGCAAAATCTCAAATGTTCTAGAGAACACAGTTTTGCAATTTTATCTACACATTTGGAGTTAAGGAGGGAACACAAGGAAGACTACGTGGAGGTGGTTGGAAGCAAGGTGGGTGAGGACTAGATTACAGGATTTTTAACAAGATTATGCGCTCTCATGAGGGTAGCTTCACAAGGCTCTGAAAAGGTATTTCAAAGGTGTATTAACCTAAAAACCCAAAAGTCATGGACAGGGCTTACTTAAGGCAAAGATAAACCTTTTACTAAAAAAGTAATATGCCTATAGGCATTACTATCCACCATGACCTGCCTGGGTAGGAATTTATGATCTGGTCACCCTGTGTGGATTCTTTCAGTCACTGAACTTGTCAAAGTTATTATAGAGCTCCTTTTTCATCCATATTACATTATTATTGACCAATATTCATAGTTCACATTAGGGTTCAATTGATGTGTTGCACATTCTATGGGTTTTGACAAGTGGGTAATGTCATGTATCCACCATTATAGTATCATACAGAATAGTTCCACTCCTCTAATAACTCCCTGTGCTCCACCTATTCACCCTTCTCTCCCTCCCCTCAACTCTTGGCAATCACTGGAGTATTCTGATTTTATGTGACCCAATGACTAGACTCTTCCCAGCACCCACATGAGTTTTCTGCTCTCCTGAGACATTGTCTTTATGCTTAATAGTCTTGCTTTTTAAAGTTATTAAGGAACTGCAACACATTTCTTGGGTTAAAAAAAGGAAATAAACTACTTTACCTAATGATGTTTCATCTTGTACTCCTTTCAGAAAGATTGCTTGGTTTCCAATTTTTACCCAACTGAGGTCTCTAAGGCTGCCATCTGAAAATTATGATTAATATGGAGGATCATTGGGAAATAGTTTCTCATGTAGATTCATTTCTTATCTCTAGGATTCTTCCCAGTTTCATATTTTTCCCTCTTCTTGTCTTCATTTTCTAATAGGGTTAAGTTATTGAGATTTCTAAATCTGTTTTATTGCAATGTCACTTTAATTAAGAAACAGCCACAAGCAAATGGACTTCTCCCCCATCAGTCCTGGGGGAAGGCTGTGCTTAAAACTTGCCAAGTGGCAGATGCTCTAATATTACTCTTGGGGGTTGGGGTAGGGAATATGGAGAGCTACCAAAGGGCAGAGTGTCTTTCTATGGGGGATGGGAACAGAGGGAGTTGTCTTTCCTAATAAGGAGATCTCTATTTACTCCTGGGATAACTTGAAGGCAACAGAAATGTGGCAAGGGCGAGTAAAGCTTTGTAGTCTCCAGCTTGACTGTTGGGTATTTCTTCCTCCTTTATTCATATGACCACTGGCATTGGATCACTTGCTTAGCCTTCATTACTAGCCTATCTCTTTGGAGAAACTGGCCAGTTACAAAATCACAGCTATTGCTAAATGCAGAGAAGTCTTCTTAACTAAGTTAGAAGATAATGTATTCAAGAGAGTAAATTATTTACATCTATTGTATAAACCAAGTTCATAAGATTGGCTTGTTTCCTCAAATTGCCTGACATTTCCCAAGCACATAATTCGTTCTTTCACATGTTTTCCATGTACTCATGGGCTGATGTCAGTGTTACCATTTCTTTCTTCTTCCTCTTCCTCTGTGAAGTCTTCTCTGTGGCTCCAAAGTCAGTCATTTACTCCTTGTTTAGTCTCCCCATGATTCTTCATATATAATTTTAATTTATAATTTTATATGACACTTTTAAAATAATTTTATATAATACTTTTTACTCTTCTAGTAAGTGACAAGTTCTTTATTAAAGGCAAGAAGTTCATCTAAAGCTCCATAAACCATAGTTAGGTACTCAAGAAATTATTGAGTGAAAGAATGACTTTAGATCTTTTAAAAAGAGTGTAGTAGCAGTCCTGGCTTGAGTGTAAACTGTTGACACTATGTCTCAAGAACTGGTGGGATCAGTTCACTATAGGCTGTTTCCATTTGGACTGAGAGTCTCTGGGGAAAGAATTAGCACTGTAAGACTCATTCCTGAAAAGACTTAATCTCTCCTGCCTCCAGGCCTCTACACATGCCCTGCACGTTATACCTGAAACTCTCCTTCCTTTCCTGAGCTAATTTCATTTATATTTCAGGGCTTAGTTTAAATGTCACTTCCTCAGGAAGCCTTGCCACCCAGACTGTCATTCCACCCAACCTTGTTCCTTCTTCCCAAAGCCTCCTGGTTTCTACATTAATATGTATGCCATGTTTAGTTACTTATTCAATGTCTATCCTATTTGCTTGTAAATTTCACAAAGTCAGAACCATCTCTGTTTTGTTTACATTTTTACCCCAGAATCTGTTGCACACAATAGAAACTCAAAAATACATGTTAAACAAATAAATGAGTATATGCAAATGCCTACACAATGTTCCACTTTAGTGACTCATAAGCACATCAAATTGACTATGTTGCAAACTTTTGATTCCCCCTTTGCAATCTGTTCTACATCTTCCTCATCTTAGTGAATATATTAACAACCATCCAGCAACTCAAGCCAGAACCTTGGTAGTTGATCATAATTCTTTTTTTGGCTGTACCTCCATATTAAACCTATCAGCAAATTGTTCCTATAGCTAAATGTATCTTCCATTTGCTTGTCATTACCACCAGTGCCACCGTCCTTCTCCGAGCCACCGTATTTCTTACTTGGAAGACCACTGCTTGCTTCCTGACTGCTGTTCCTACCAGCACTCTGGTTCCTCTCTAATTACTAATCAGACTGCTAATTCTCAGCATAGCAGTAAAGATGATCTTTGTAAAGTGCAAAGAAAAGTATGCTATTCTGCTCTTTACTGGCTATCCTGGTAGAACCCACAAACCCAAGCATAGCTTGGCCACTCCTTACTGCTCCAATCCCACTCCCTGCCATTCTGCCTCTTGCTCATTCAGCTGTAACCACACTCCAGGTTTATCTGAAGTCATTGAGTGTACCATGCCTCCTTTTTTTTTTTTTTTTTAATTATAGCCTTTGACCTTCCCGTTGCCTGGAAAACTCCTCACTCAGCTCCCGAAATGTTTGTTTCCTTCTCACCCTTTGGATCTCAATTTAAATGTCATTTCCTGTTAAAGGTGAGATCATATGGTATTTATCCCTCACCACCTGGCTTATTTCACTTAGCATAATGCTCTTCAGTTCCATCCATGCTGTTACAAAGGGTAGGAGTTCCTTCTTTCTCTCTGCTGCATAGAATTCCATTGTGTAAATGTACCATAGTTTTTGATCCACTCATTTGCTCACCTTTAACTGGAACATAAATAACAAAAGACAAAAGCAAACAAAATATAACCAGAGACATTGAAATTAAGAACAATCTAACAATAGCCAGAGGGGAGGGGGAGGGGACAGTGGGGAGAAGGGTTTTCAGGAACTACTATAAAAGACACATCGACAAACCAAGGGGGAGGGTGGAAGTAAGGGAGGGAGTTGGGTTTGGCTGGGGTAGTGGGGAGTGGTGGGGAGAAAATGCAGACAACTGTAATTGAACAACAATAAAGTAATTTATTTAAATAAATAAATAAAAAGTAAAAAAAAAATTAAATGTCATTTCTTGAATGAGTCTACCTCCTGACAACTCCACCAACTCTTGTTCTTTATCACAACACCTTTTTCTTTCTTAACATTTTATGAACATAGTCTATTAACTTGTTCACTCATTTACTGTAAGTCTGCAGACTGGAATGTAAGTTCTGTGATGCTTCTTTTGTATGTAACTACACAGTGAGCCTGTTTTAGCACTCAGCAATGATTGATGTTTGATAAACGTTTGTTGACTGAAAGAACAGACAAGTGATTAAATAAAGCTCAGGAGTAGTTTGATGGGGATGGAATAGAAGGCCGGCTCTGAGGATAGTACAGAGTCTGTCACAACTAGTAGCAGGGGCCCAGACGTTGGTTTCCTTTACCCTGCTCACCATCAGCCTTAGTATGGACATCTGCCACAGTGTCTCCCTGGTCGGCAGCGCGAGCCGCAGTCTTACCTCAGGCCTAGCAGAGGCAGATGCTGCACCAGGGAAGACTGGACACCCTGGGCTTCCATCAGGGCCAAGGTTAGTTGTTTGAACTCTTGGGTGGAGCCATATGGGAAGAATTTGAGAGTGTATGACAGTGGAGTTAGAAAAATGCCATTTGGTGAGAGTTGTGGCTAGAGGACATGTGGATTTTTTTGGTTGCCTATGTCTTTTTAAGCCTTGTCTCTCACTCGGTTACTTATTTGGGGTTTAATTTTTATCTTTAAGACTTTAGCATAGGCAGTTTTAATAATCACTTGTATCAGTAGTGGTGGAAGATGAAGATTCTGGGAGTTAAACAAAACCTCAGTCTCATGGGTGGCAGTGGTTACCCTTCTATGAAGTCACTTTAGAAGTACATTTAAAAGTGGACACAAAATCTTAAAAAAAAAAAAAGCCCTGGCTGGTATAGCTCAGTGGATTGAGTGCAGGCTGTGAACCAAACGGACGCCGGTTCGATTCCCAGTCAGGGCACATGCCTGGGTTGCAGGCCAGGTCTCCAGTGGGGGCCACGTGAGATGCAACCACGCATTGATGTTTCCCTCTCTTTTTCTCCCTCCATTCCCTTCTGTCTAAAAATAAAAAAATAAAATCTTAAAAAAAAAAAGCGGACACAAAAGATCACTGAGCCACATTCCAGCTGTTGTAGAAACCCTTCAGGTATTTATGTCACTGACTACATTAGCAGTCTTAATAGGTCACAGGTGGCTGCACTTTACTTGTTAAAGCATAGTTACCAGGCGATCCAATTTAAATATACATTTGGGCCAAATTCTCATCCTTTATGACTCTACAGGGACATAAATTCATTAGTGAAAAGGCATAGAGTTTTTTAAAAGGAAGACTTGTCCAGTTAGTGAGTTGGCCTAAAATATTAAGAACTCAATAAACTGTTTCCAGTCTGTTCAAATTATTTCCTTCAGTAGAGGCTGGTTCACCTCAGGGCCAATATTTCTGATTGTCATACCCACCCTGAGTCCCAGATAGGAAGATGAGATCACAGCAACCAGCATGGATTGGTCTTGTCCAAAATCCAGCTTCTTTGGGCTTCTTTTCCCCCCAGAGCTGAGGCTACTTAGGCCCTGTTTCAGGCTCAGCCATTTCCTGGCATCAAACAGCAGCAAGATGTTCCTGCCCATACGCTGACTCGGTCATGTGCCTCCAGTCTGGCTCTGACTGGAGCACAGGCCCTTCCCTCTTACACCAAAGAGCTAGTCTCTACCTCCTGTGTCCGTTCTAAGAATCCTGCTTCTCCTCTGTCCCTGCTGTCTGAGTTTCTGCATTGGAATCCTGATGCTACTATTGTCCCTCTTTTTAAAATGTTTTTCTTCTTAAAAAATATTTTATTGTGGCAAAGTATACATTACATAAACTCTACCATTTTAACCATTTGAAAGTGTACAATGTGGTTATTGCCAGAGGGAAGGGGATGTGGGGGCTGGAAGGAAGGGGGAAAGGGAGGGGAATGGGGACATCTGCAGTAGTGTCGACAATAAAAGAAAAAAAATAAAATGTACAATATGTTTACATTGCAAATTCATTCACATGTTTCTCAACCATCACTACTATCTACCTCCAGTAATTTTCATTATTCCAAACTGAAATTCTGCACCCCGAAACACTAGCTCCCCAGTACTCCCTCGCCACAGCCCGTGTCTTCTGTCCAACTTGCTGGCTGTGGCCTCTTGTGCTGAGTATCGCCTTGCTCTTGTCGGCCCAGCTCTTCGTTCTCCAGCCACAGGGACTACAGTCTTATTTTTTAACTTTGACTCTAGGAGATGAAGCCCTGTTACTTGCTAACAAAATTTTTATATTTTGTCTCTGCTTGTACCACTGAATATCACTCTACACCTCAGTCTTCATTGCCTGTCTCTGCCTGTCTATCCTGTTTTCCCTATCATTTTGCTTTAAGCTCCAACTCTGCAACACATTCTTCCTACTAAGGCCCCTTTCTCTTTTCTGTGCTTTATTCCCAACGCTCTGAATCTGCTAGTGCCAGGAGTGTCCAGCCTTTTGGCGTCTCTGTGCCACACTGGAAGAAGAAGAGTTGTCTTGGGCCACACATTAAGTACATTGTAACATGTAGTCACAAAAAAACTCATAATATTTTAAGTAAATTTACAGTTTTGTGTTGGGTCGCATTCAGTCATCCTGGGCTGCATGCAGCCCGTGGGCTGCAGATTGGACACCCCTATGAGACTATCCTTCTCAGCACCTGTAGCCGAACCCACCTCCCCGTTCCCTCATATTAAGTCCTTGTCCTTCCCATCATGTCTTCCCCAGCCTTCCTGAGAGGCAGGAGAACATCGCCATTCAGTGCATGGACACGTGGAGACAAAGCCACAGGCTCTGCAATCTTCAGAACTATAAGGTTCTCAACCTTAGGAGCGTAGGGACTCAAATTCAGAATTATTTGCAAAAGGCAGTGAGAATTAACAAAGCACCAAATAAGGAAAACAGTCAGTGTTCCTGCAACACATGCAACGAATTTTAAAGGACCAGTGACCCAACATGAAATCTCTTTTTTATATAGAAATTTAAAAGACTGACTTCAAAAATGATCAGTTCCATTTCCCCAGGCTGTCCACACCCCTGTGTGAAATGTGAATCTTTTCTTTGACAAAACCCTCAACAAGGACAGGAACTAAATTCAGCGTATTGTGCCTCATTATACCTGAGCAGGTTAGATTGTTAAAACCTAGAGTTCCATACTGAAGGAAAGCTTGTTCTTCTAATGCACAGTACTGTTCTTCTCTTCTGTTAAAGAATGATTCAGCTAAAGAATTAGTTTCTTTACCATTTTAATAGTATTTTTAGAGCTCAGTGAATTATTACTGTGAAATTGCAAATAATGACCCAATTCCTCATCTCCTTCGATAGAAGTGATGTATTTAGGACTTACAGCCCTAAGAAAAGAGATGAGGTATAATTAGATATCCATAACAACTCTGTGAATTCTCAAGTACTTTATTTTCAGCAATCTTTTAAAAATAGCATATAGAGCCTATTTAACATAGCATTGTCAGGTGTCACGCACGTTCAGTCTAGACCAAGACAAAACAGGTACAGGGACCAAGGTCTCAGCATCAGGCAGGTGAGTAAAGGGATTTAAAGTTGAATTTTCAGCTCTAAAGTGAATAACATCTGAAGATCTAATGTAAAACACTGTATATACAGTGTTGAAAACATGTATATAATTGAAATTTGCTAAGAAACTAGAACTTAAATGTTATCACCAAAATAAAATAAAATAAAATTTTAAAGGTTGAATTACATAGGTATGAAGTAAGGATTTGCCAGCTGAGCAGGAAGTAAAAATCTGATCAGACTCACACAAGAAGCAAAGATGGTGAAACATTTGGGGGACAAACAAAGAAAGTAAATGACTAGAACTGAGACTTCATGACTCTCAGAAGAATTCTGTGGTTGGTTTGTAGCCATGTCCATTTGGAGGCCAAAACCACCTCTGGTGGTGTTTCAGTTCAACAGCTGACATCTTGTTCTAGATGCCTGGAGTCTGCTAACACTTGCTGAAGAACAGGACAGAGGTTTTCTCAGAACACATTCAGCTGTAGAAAAGGTATTAGATGTGAATTTGCAAGGCTTAAGTTTAAGTTTTAATTCCACTGCATTTTAGACATGTATTTGTAACAAATCACCTACCCTTTCTGAACTCATTTTCTTCCTCTAACTAACAACAAAACCTATGTCACAGAGTCCTTTTAGGCATCGAGTGAGTTAAGAGGGCTTTGAACACAGAAAATCATTCTATAGTTATTAAAGCTAGATTTTCCTAAAAGAAATGTCTTTCAAGCTTTTGAAAGAACAACTCAGCCATTTATTTCATAGGAGATGGCAGCTGCATACAAAAAACAGTGTTGAAAGAATTTGTATTTTCTGTTCAGGTTTGTTCAAGAATTCCATGTCACTTTTTTTTTTCAGCTGCTAATAATGGAACTTTCTACCAAATATGTAATCATTATAATCCTACCTCTAAATCTTTTCTGGCTGCCACTGTAGTGCCCCACCAGCACAGAGCCTAATGGCGCACATGTCTGAGATACCATTCATTTTACCCCAAACTTTCCTGGATCTTCCCTGATCAGATCTGTCTTCTAATGTTACAGAAAAGATAGATAATTTTATTTTTTTAAATTACACTTTATTTTTTAGAACAGTTTTACACTTACAGAAAACTTGTGAAGAACATTAGCAAGATTCTATATACCTCATCCCAATTTCCTGTTATAACCTTCCATTATTAGTATGGCATATTTGTTGCAATTTATGAGCTAATACTGAAACATTAATATTAACTACAGTTCATAATTTATTTAGTTTTTCCTGATTTTTGCCTAATGTTTTTTCTGTTCTAGGACCCATCTAGGATACCATATTACATTTAGTTATCATGTCTCTGTAGGCTCCTCTTGGCTGTGAGAGTTTTCCAGACCTTCCTTTTTTTGATGACCTTGACAGTTTGGGGAAGTACTGGTCAGGTGTTTTGTGGAATGTCCCTTTAACTGGAGTTTTTCTGATTTTCTGTCATGGTTGTACTGGACTTATGGGTTTGGGAGAGGCAGACCAGAGAGGTAAAGCACTGCTTTCATCATGTCATATTAAGGGTGCATACTTATCAACATCACTTATCATTATTGATGTTGACTTTGAGCACCTGGCTGAGGTTGACTTTGTCAGATTTCTGCACTGTAATTTTTTATTCCCCTTTTTTTACACTGTACTCTTCTGAAGAAAGGCACTAACTGCAAGCTACACAGCCATACTTAAGAAGAGGAGGGTAATGCCCTACCTCCTTGAGAGTGAAGTATCAACATAAATTATTTGGAATTCTTCTGAATGGGAAATACTTCCCTTCCACCCCATTTATTTATTTGATCAATTATTTTGATCAGTATAGACTCATGCACATTTATTTTATACTTTAGATTATAATCCAATACTACTGGGAGGGGCAAAAGTAGGTTTACAGTTGTGAGTACCAGAAACATAGTTTATTTTTGTATTGTTATTTATTAATTATTATATTATTTTTTCCATACAAACATCTGTAAACCTACTTTTACCCCACACTATATTTCTATTTGATTCTTTGACCAAATTGTTCCAGCTTTGGACATTGGGAGCCCTTTTAGTTGGTTCCTATATTTCTTTGTAATACCATTCTCATTGTAGGATTTTGTGTAGGAGGAGCATGGTTTCGTTTTGGGACAATTTCTAGCACTATATAAAATACTCAAGGCTTATCGTTTATATTTCCTGCCTGTGTCTTAGAGTCAGCCATTTCTCCAAGAAGTCTTGGCTTCTTTTATTGTGGAATGGCATTAGAAACCGTGATCTGGGTACAAGGTATGCTCATTGCTACTGAGATATTGGTGCTTCTGGGACCTCTAAGCAGACAGAAGAAGGAAATATATGTACATATATTAACCCATGTATTTACATGTAACTAAAATATTTCAATATATAACCATAAGTATCTATATTAAGCTAAACATGAGTTCATACTGATGTCTCTAACCCTAATCCATTATTACAAGGATCACTGAGGTCTCCTCCCCTTGTTTGCCTGTAAACTTCCACTCTAACAATGAAAACCCTGCTTCTCACCATCTGCCATCCATTTACTTCATTGTTCAGTGTCAATATATATGTACAGTAGTTTTAAAATTACTAAACAATGCCTCTATGTGAAACAACTTTAGTAACTTACGTACAGTTTCTTACATACAGTTTCTTTTGCTTTTGAGTCTTACAAACTTCAGTCATTCATTCATTCCCTCAATTACTTATGTCAGACCCTTTTTCCCTACCTCTCTTAGTGAGGTTGTTTCATAGCTTGTAATGAAGTTAGATTTTCTTGTCATAGTCTACATTTCTCCCTGGTATCCCCCAACTTCCTAAATGATTTCTTAAATATTTACATAAACCAAGTTGCACTCTTTGATCTGTGAAGTTCAATGGGTTTAGACAGATGCATAGTGCTATGTATCTAAAATTACAAACTTATACAGAATAATTTCACCACCCTAAAATATCCCTCATGTATTCAATACTCCTTCCACCACATCCCTGAACCCTTAGCAACCACTGATCATTGTACTAACTCTATAATGTTGCCTCTTCCAGAATGTTATATAGTTGGAATTATACAGTATATAGCTCTTTCAGACTGGCTCCTTTTACATAGTTATATGCATTTTAGATGCATCCATGTTTTATTATAACTTGATAGGACATTTCTTATTATAGCTGAATAATTTTTCATTATATGGATGTACCATAGTTTATTTATCTATTCACCTATTAAAGAATATCTTGATTGCCTCCAGTTTCTGGTGATTATGAAGAAAATGTTATAAACATTCAGAAAAAATCCAGTTTTAGTATATTTCCATCAACTGAAAAAGTTCCCTTGAACTACTTGCAGTCAATCCCTGATCTCTCCCTAGTCCCTACAATTTAGCCTTTTTAGAAGTTATTTGTAAATGTAATCAACATAGTCTTTTGTGTCTGGCTTCTTTCACTTAGCATTACGTGTTTTAGGTTCATCCATGTTGTGGTTTTGCATGTATCAGTAACTCTTTCCTTTTTATTGCTGTGTACTACTCCATTGTAAAGATCTACTGCTTCATTTATGTATTCATCAGCTGATGGGTGTCATCTTTTTTGTTGAGATTAATATCACGAGTACTGCTACTATGACCATGCTTTTGTGCAGACATATGTTCTCATGTCTCTTGGGTAGATATCTAGAAGCAAAATTGTTGACTATTTGGTAAATTTATATTTAACATTTTAAGAACCTATCAAACTGTTTCCCAAAGTGGCCATACTGTTTTATTCCTACCAGCAATGTATGAAGGTCCTATTTCCTCCACATCCTCACCAACATGTGGAATGCTCCGTCTTCCTGAGTTTAGCCACTCTAGTAAATGTGTAGTGGTATCTTGTGGTTTTAATTTGTATTCCCTGTTAACAAATGTCATTGAGCCCATTTTCATGCGTTTATTAGCCATTTGTATTATATCTTCTTTGGAGAAACTTTGTTCTACTTTCTCAAAATTGTTTTGACTGTTCTATCTCCTTTGCATTTATATATACTTCCCAGGATCAGCTTATTGATATTTAGTGAGAGAATCCAGCTGATATCTTGGTAGAGATTATTTTGAATCTCTAGATTGATTTGGGAAAACTGGCATCTTGATCATGTCAAGCTTTGCAGTTCATGGACACAATACATTTCTCACTTACTTAGATCTTAATTTCTTTCAGCAGTATATTATAATTTTTAATGTGTAAATCCTATATTTAAAAGTTTTTACCTAAGTATTTGGTTTTTCAAATGTTATTGTGAATGGAATTTGTATTCATTAAATTTTTAGGTTGTTTGTTGCTAGTCTATAGAAATATATTTTTGTTTATAGATTAATCTAGTATCTGGTGACCTTGCTAAACTCTATTATTAATTATTTTAGTCTTTTTTCTTAGACCACTTGGGATTTTTTACACACAAGACTATTTAATATGTGAATGAAACATTTATTTCTTTCCTGGTCTATATGCCTTTGGTTTGCTTTTTTCTTGCCTTACTTCACTGTCTGGAACCTCTAATACAATGAGTCTCTCTAATCTAAGGGAGACAAAATTTAGTCCTTCACCACTAAGTATAATATCAATTGCATTTTTTAAAATAGATACCCTTTATTAAATTAATAAAGTTCTCTTTTCTTCCTGGTTTATTAGGCGTTATTAACATGATGAGTGTTGGGTTTTTTAAATGTCTTTTCTGCAACGATTGAAATTATTTTTTGATTTTTGCCCTTTATCTTCTTAATATTATATATTACATTAGTTGATTTTTGAATTTCACTCTCCATTGTGCCAGCCACTCATTCAGGTACATAGTGTTTCATAACAAGTTATCTGTCTTGTTTTGTTAGGGCCCAGAGACTATGATAAACTCATTCGCAGTTAAAGTCAATAACTGATCGTGTGCTTCCTTATATAAAGGCATGACCATGAGTGAGAATTGTATCGTATTCTTATTTTATCCCATTCTTATACATTATCTCCAGCTATATCAATGGAGGATTAAGAAGAGAAGCACAAGATGAGGACTGAGGAGAGGGAGTTTATTTTTGTCGTTGCTGTTAATGTGGGTGTGTGTGGTGACAGCCACCTGTGCGTTCTCAACTAGATCTCCAATCTTGTCTATCTAGGCTGAGGAGCAGTATCTCTTTAGTATATGAATTAGTAGCCATCACATATCATTTCACAACAGTTTCTAAGAGGAGCACCAAAACTGATGTTGAAATTATAGAAAGAATTGGCAAATAGATTGATGATACTAAAATCCTGTGTGAGTACAATTCCTGATATCAAACTGTATTACAAGGCCACTGTAATCAAAACAGCTTATTACTGGCACAAAAACAGACAGATAGACCAGTGGAACAGAATAGAGAGCCCAGAAATAAGCCCGAGTCTCTACGGACAATTAATCTTCGACAAACGGGGCAGAAGCATGAAATGGAATAAAAATAGCCTCTTCAACAAATGGTGTTGGGAAATCTGGATGGCTACATGCAAAAAAATGAAAGTCGAGCACCAACTTACACCATACACAAAAATAAATTCAAGGCGGATAAAAGACTTAAATATAAGTCGTGACACCATAAAATTCCTAGAAGAAAACATTGGTAGGAAAATCTCAGACATCCCATGCAGCAACATCTTCAATGATATGTCCCCTAGAGCAAGGGACATAAAGGAAAGAATAAACAAATGGGACCTTACCAAAATAAAGAGCTTCTGTGGGGCTAAAGAAAACAGTATTAAAATAAAAAGAGAACCAACAGTATGGGAAAACATATTTGCCAATGATACCTCGGATGAGGGTTTGATCTCAAAAATATATAAAGAACTCATATGACTCCACCCCAGGAAGACAAAAAACCCAATTAAAAGGGGGCAAAAGACATGAACAGACACTTCTCGAAAGAGGATGTACAAAGGGCCCAGAGACATATGAAAAGATGCTCAACATCATTAGCCATCAGAGAGATGCAAATTAAAGCCACGATGAGATACCACCTCACACCAGTCAGAATGGCCATCATCAACAAAGCAACAGATAACTGTTGGAGGGGATGTGGCGAAAAGGGAACCCTACTGCACTGTTGGTGGGAATGCAGACTGGTGAAGCCACTGTGGTAAACAGTATGGAATTTCCTCAGAAAAGTAAAAATGGAACTGCCTTTCGACCCAGCAATTCCACTACTGGGATTATACCCTAAGAACCCTGAAAAACCAATTCAAAAGAACCTATGCACTCCAATGTTCATAGCAGCACAATTCACAATAGCCAAGTGCTGGAAACAACCTAAATGCCCATCTACAAATGAGTGGATCAAGAAACTATGGTACATTTACACAATGGAATTCTGTGTAGCAGGGAGGAAGAAGGAGCTTATACCCTTTGCAACAGCATGGATGGAACGGGAGAGCATTATGCTAAGTGAAGTAAGCCAGGTGGTGAGGGACAAATACCATATGATCTTACCTTTAACCAGAACACAATCAACAAAAGCAGAAAGCAAGCAAAACATAACCAGAGACATTGAAATTAAGAACAATCTAACAATAGCCAGAGGGGAGGGGGGAGGGGACAATGGGGAGAAGTGTTTACAGGAACCACTATAGAGGACACATGGACAGAACCAAGGGTGGAGAGGGGGGCAGGGAAGGGAGGTGGGATTGGAGGGGGAGGGGAGAGTATGCAGACAACTGTAACTGAACAACAATAAAGTAAAAAATAATAATAATAAAATAAAATAATAAAATAAAATAAAACAATAAATAAATAAATAAAATCCTGTGTAACTGGACAAATAACATGGAGAAGGCAAAGAAATTTTTTTCTGAATGAAGATTTAGATAGATAGATAGATAGATAGATAGACAGATGGAGCTTCTTTGTTCTATACCAAAGTAGTAATTACCTTGTCAGCATAAAATGCCTCACTTACCAATGATCTCCATCAATGAATCACCAAAGAGTTCAAAGTGATATTTGCCCTTTTGTACTCAGTGCCAATAGAAAAAACACAGAAGACTAGACTTTATGCTGAGCCAATCTGAAGCACTTGGAGAATTTCAGAAATGTTACGAACAATTTTAGATACATACAGTGTTATTCCATTTTAGTACATTTCTAGACACATTATCCTTTTTTGATCATTCAAAGTGATTAAATTTTGATCTTTTAGAAATGTTCCTTTCTCCTGAAAAGAGAAATATGTCATGGAAACAGTAGCAAATGTAAAAAGTGTGGGCATTTACAATTTCCCAAAATAGAAATCTCAAGTTCTGTTCCTATTTTTTGTCATGATCAGAGCACTAAGGCAGAAGGCAGCATGAAGGGAGTGTTTACACCAAGCGGACATCTATAAGGGAGTTCTGCACGTTTCCAGTCTCAGTCTGAATGTCACTGGGTTTGTGCATTATGGTGAAAGACAAAGGGTAAGATGTATTTAGAAACAGAGAGGAGCCTGCAGGTGAGAAGATAAGAACGTTCCTGGGATTCTTACGTAGAGTATAATATGTATGTGTACACATGTGTGCACTAGTGAGTGTACACATGCACACAAGTTTTTTTCATTGTACAAGTCTTGAGAGTGTTGAAAGTCTTGACATTGGACTTGAGTAACCAGTGGTAATACCTATTCTTTTCCATTTAATACCAAAGAAATTTTATTTACCTTGGGCCCAGAAAAGCCATTTGCCTTTTCTCTTCCACCCCCTTCCCCGTGCTCTTTATGCACATGACTATTTGGTTGCTGACGTTCGCAATGGCTCACCTGAGCAGGTGTATGTATGGCCAGGGCAGGCAAGGGGCAGAGTTGAGATAGGCTGGACATTTACTGTATAACAAGTTCCTTCTCCTCCTTCTCACCCTAAGGCCATGTTTCTGGACATGTAAACTGTATTGGCTTTTATTCTGATTTCCCAAATACGACTTGAAAATGTTGACATAAATGCCTGTCCTCTTTTTCAAGATGTCTAGCAGGTTACCTGAGGAAGTCAGAAATAAAACCGACCTACCCTGGGACTCTAGGCTCTCAATTTCTTTTTCAATTCTCTTTGAAATAATAAACCAGTAGAAAATCTTTTAGATAAGCATGTTAATTTTGCCAGTGAGAAAACTGAATGTCCAAGAGGCTTGGAGACTGTGTTAGGTCTCACAGCTGGTCCCCACCCAGCTGGGGCTTCAATTTGCTTTTCTGGCCTCACAGAACATTCTTTCCACTTAGCTGCATTGCCTCCTTGACAGATGCTAGCAGAACTTTCTGAAGAAAAGGACCTTACCTTTTTACAATGCCTATTTTAAAATATTTTAAGCATCATGCAAGTTATGAGTTAGATTTTGTACAGAAACATTATTTCTTATTTTTTTAAAAGACCCATTCATTTTTTAATCCTCACCAGAGGACATGTTTATTGACTTTAGAGAGAGAGAAAGGTGGAGAGAGAGGGAGAGAGAGAAACATCAATGTGAGAGATAAACATTGATCAGTTGCCTCCTGTATGTGCCCCGACCTGGGATTGGACCCACGACCTAGGCATGTGCCCTGATCAGAATTGAACACACAACTCTGGTGTATGGGACAACGCTCCAACCAACTGAGCCACGTGGCCAAGGCAAAACATTATTTCTTATTATTGATTTATTTTTATCCTCATTTTAGACATCAGAAAACTAAAGGGCTGAGTTGTAGGAACTCTCATAAAGTCTAAAAAAATACACCCCAAACTGCTCAATGCAAGCTTTCACAGAGGAATGTGGCTCAAGCAAGAACTGTTGCTACCCATTTATCCTGAGCCCAAGAGAACAGCATCTTTTCCACAACTCATTCAACAGTTCAACTCCTTCTTCCTCTGAAAATAAACTGAGATTTGGTTGGTCAAAGACATTCACAGATGCTAAAACTGCCTGACACTAACACCACACTTTGATCATTCGGTCAAATCAAAGCACAGTTATTAAGCACCTGTGCGAGGCTCCCTGCAGGGCCTTCTCTTTGTGGCATTCACACTTGCCTGCTTTTCTTCCGTGACTCTTCCCCCCCCACCCAGGAAAATGCCCCAACTTGTATCTCAAGACCAGGGCTATTCTTATCACAACCAACCAGAGCAGGTACCCTTTTTGGTTCCTTCCTAGATGTCATTCAAAGTCCAGGAGTAACTGACTTCACTGTACAATCCGTGCTCCCATCCCAGCTTTCACAGGCTTCCGAGAGGAGCACCCTAGCCAGCGGTCAGAGCTCACAGGGCTGAAATTTCAGCATCTGTTTTCTTCTTGTAGGACACAGAGTGAGCGCGTAGAAGGGTTTTAGGAAAGTCATTTACAGCCAGTAATTGGAAGGTGTTTTGCTTGCAGTGTCTCAGACTACAGGTCTATGATTTGCCTAAAAATAAATCATTTATTTTAGGCTCAGACTTTAGAGAGAAGAAAAATGAAGTCTTAGAATGATTTTTTTCAAGTTTTCCATGACATTCTTTACATCAAGAAGGAAGATGTGGGAAGGCAAGATGGAGTGAGTGTCTAGAGAGAAGGGGACTCTGACATTATTTTCCCTCGGTTCATTTATGAGCTTATATTTTCCTAGCCATGCACACTTACTCCATTTTATGACTCACTCAGACAATTTACTATGTTTAAAACTACATTAAAATCTTTTAGCAATGGTTAGGTCAAATATACATACTATGTATACAGTTGGAAAATTTTCCTCACAGATCACGCTCACGGTATATATGTTGTATTTGTGTCCTCGTTGCCATGGTGACTAGAAAAGGTTAAAGCCAACGCCTCATGAACTAGAGTGGCTGTGCAATAAAATATCATGACTATGTGTGCACGTCCTAAAGTATTATTCTCAAATATGGATTAAAAAGTCTTAGACCCTCTCTCTTAAAATTAGTTTCCATTACTAGCAAGTAGGTTATTAGCTAAAAAGAATATTTTTCAAGTAATCTTTTTTCAATTCACTCCTTTTCTCTCTAAGCTGTAATCTAATGATCATTTATCTCAAAAGACAGACTATGTAAATCATAAGGAATGCTTTGTTTTTTTGATATGGATGAGGCATGCCAGTGAGAATAAAGTTTAATGAAGTTGTTTTCCTACTGAAACACACTGTGTTTTTCCAAATCTCCCCTTTAAATCCATTTATACAGAAAAAATAAAAATTTTTTCCCAGTTTGTTTAAGAACTGGGTAAATAAACTTGGGCAACACTAGACAGTGCCAAGCTGTTAAACATTTACCGGCTGTAAGAATTCAAACTTCTCTTTTTGTTGGCTGATGGCCCTTGGGTCCCTGACTAACCTTTTTTATTTCCTCATATATACTTCATCCTATAAGATGAATTATAAGGGTTTATCCTCCAAAGTAACACTAAATAGCAATAGAAAATGTAATTCCTATAATACCTAGAACCATCTTAGTATTGGATAAAAAAGCAAATCTCACATCCACATATCTTTCTATTTATATTTCCAAGGGAGAGGAAGGTGGGTAAAAAACCTTCAGATTTTTCTGTGCTTGCTGCTCATTTCATAAAGATACCAGAAAGAGGATTAACACATTCTTTGATCTGTGATCCCTGGCTTAATTTTTAACCTTTAACCTAGCACCTAAAATTTCAACAACACTTTATTTATTTTAAGATATTTCCATGAAGAAGTATAATAAAAATAAAATCATAGCAATATATTTATTTGTTTATTTCCTGCCTTGAATCCATCTCATATTTAATACCTAAAAATCAAAAATATCTCTAACTCTTTGACCTAGTCCTTCTTCTGCCATCTGGTGGGAAAACTAAGTAATAAACCAAGAATTTCTTCACTGAATCCATAAATGAATCAGTCAGCAGACGTTTTGGGGACTATTATTTTTCACTATTTTATTCAAATAGTATTTATATAGGCATTTGGTACCACTAAGTGCCATACTCTTTCAATTAGCCAAATTCAGTCCCTGTCCCCGGAAGGGGTGTGAAATTTATACAGAATTATTTATACAGAATAATTTTTAATTATTACATAATTAAAAGCTCTCCTACAGCTTAGTTATTTTCCATCAATAAATTCAACCCACAGGACAAGACAGAAACTCTTTAAGATTACAAGGCTACCACTTAGGTCATTAGTAGTAATTTGCTTTATAACAATATTCTGACCCTAAGATGCTCATGGTTTTCTGGGCATTTCTAAGAGAGAGAGAGAGACAGAGAGAGACAGAAAGAGGGAAGAGAAGGGAAGGGAAGGGAAAAACCTTCTTATGCCTTACAAAAAAAATAAAATTTTGGGAACATTTTTCAGTAAGATCTCTATATGAGAAAAAATAACATTCCAGTGAGCTGTCTCCATTTTTATCCATTACTAATTTACAGGCTATGGGGAATTAGAATGTGATAATAAGGATGTGATAGTAATTATACTAACTGTCACAGCTTTGAGGAAAGTGACAGCCTCCTCAAATTAGCTTGAACAAAATGACGCTACAACCTTATAGAATTTGGCCCATGTATAGTCAAATCTGAGTTCCCTCCTTCTTGCCAAAATCCACAGAGACGAGGCAGCCATAAATCATAGAAGAAATGTGGCTCTTTATGCCAATGGATTCTGGACAGAGGCACCGAAGACGCAAGGACCATACTGTTTTATGTTCAAAGAGTCTATTGGCTTGGTCTAGTGCCATGAGCTCTTGTTAAGGACATGAAACCTTAGGAGGGCCCTTCGTCATTACCATGGCATAGAGGAAAAGTAGTGCTGATGGAACCAATGTACTCAAGTCAAGTGGGGCCCTAGAAGGAGATGCGGAGTCCCATATGCCCCAACCCTACCTGCTGCCTCTGCCCTTCAGCATCCTCGTGGCCCTAACCTGGGCTGACAGTCTGTCAGCAATGATCCTCAAGCTGAAAGAGGCAACAGATAGTCCACCTTGAACATCTCTGATTATAATCATCATGGGCATATTTTGAATAGACATGGGATATGTAATGCTTTTCTAAACAAAATAAAAATTTATTTAATCCAAAAATAGGCTTTAAAAATACACACTCTGTGGGTTCTGTAGCTGCTTCTCCAATGTCTCCCCACAATTTCTGATCTGCTGGGGCACCTGCAAGGTCAGCGCAGTTCCACAACTGACTCCTGTGAAGCTTTTCCCCCGCCAGAGCATCCAGACAGTCTGGGAACTATGGAAAAGGAACTGGCAATTGCCAGGATGCAGAACAGTTCCTTAAGATCAAGTTACACCAGTCTAAAGGCATCTTTTATTGACATGGTTTCTACAGTGCAAGTGCAGTGTACCTAGAGGACAACAGAGCACCCTGGAACCTTGCTTACGACAAAAATAAAGGAGAAAAATCAGTTGAATCCAAGTACATTGAAATTAATACACACAGAGAGATATATGTCAAATGAAGGATTTTTCTGGAAGAAAGTTAAAGTATTCTGTGTTTTTTTACATTTTAAATGAAAGCTTTAAAAAATATAGAAGCTATGTCTTTTGAGGTTTGCCCAATAAACATTTCACTGAGTATGCTCCAGACGCCAGGTTGTGTGCCAGGATTTAGGGATAGCTACATGGAAGATGGGAAAAGCCTGACACCAGGGGACCTAGCATTGGGCTCATTAATCATACTGATGATAGAAAGCTCGGAGAACTAAAGATGAGACAAAAGAATCAGGAGCAAAAACCATGAAGACATTTAGTGGGCTAAATTTAGCAAAGATATATGTGAAGTTCTGAACTAAGGATCAAAATATATAATAATATAGCCATGCCATTATAGAATAGGAAGGTATGGTTTAGCAACTATTTCATAAAAAAGACAACGGTTTGAGATGACTGATACAGGGTGACAATGTGATGTAGCTCCCCCAAAAGCAAGTGTGATGTTGGGGTACACAATATAAATATACTGATCTAGAACAAGTTGGCAACCACCTTCTTCTGTGGCAGTTCTACTGATGTGAGCATTATATTGCACTAGACATCGCATATTATCCGGGATATAGACGAACTAGCATATTTTACAAATCCATTAGCCCATCCATTGAAATGATGATGGGATAAAAACTAGAAACTGTTCACCAGCAGATGTTTACTGAGTGCTTAATACCTTTCAGCCACTGAAAGGTGCTGTGGTAAATGATGAACAAACCACACAATGTTCCTAGTCACACACACATGACTGTTTACTGAAAACAGAAGATAAACAAATAATTGATAACATAACTTTTACATACCATTAAGCGTCACTTTAAAAGTCACCCAAGTCCGTCCCAGGAATCACATGGGAAGGGAACCAGAGACAAGATGTTTAGCCTGGAAAGAGAAAAACAAAAAAGACATACAAATGTCTTATTGAAACATAACAAGAAATTTTCTGTATATTTAGAATGACTAAATATATTTCCTATAGCCCTGATGAATAGGATCAAGGCAAGTAAGACAGAATTGACTCAACATAAGATTAAACTGCCTATGAATGTGGTCACCTCAAAAGGAGATAGAGGCCAAATTAGAGGAAGAAATGCTCTTCACCAATTCACTTTCCAAGGCAGAAATTTCACAAGCCCTGGACAGCAGTTGGAGGGCCATGCTGGTGGGTTTCACCTTGTGCTTCCCTGATACTTCGTAGGTGCCTCTGTTAGCACTTCTTACTTAGCCCACTTCACCAATCCCTGAGTAGCTTCATTAACGTCTCTGAAACCAGCCTCGCCAGCCTCTTAGCCCCAATCAGGTTCTCATCATTTTTACCTGGGCTTCTAGTCAGGAAACATCTCATTGCAAGTGACAAAAGAAAACTAACTCAAGCTTGCTCAGTCAAAAATAAATGTATTGGTGTGTGTAAATGGCAACTCCCTTGGTATACTGGTTTCAGACACAGCTAGATCCAGGTCTTAGATTCTAGAGAGTTGAACAATACCAATAAATTTCCATTTCCTCATCTTTTATAGCATTTTCCTCTAAGTATAGGCTTAATGATCAGAGGGCCCTCTCCTTGTAGCAGGAAGCCCAAGCTACTCCCTTTCATGCTGTAAAGAAAAAGAGTCCTATGCCTAGAGGCCATGTGTGAAATTTCACTGGAGAAGTCTAATTGGTGCTGCTTGGATTATGTGCCCACCAGGACTGCTCTCTGCAAATAAGGGGTAGGATACTATAATGGGCTGGGCTTGGGTCATATATCCACTCCTCTGTGGTTGAGTCAGGGGCTGAAAGTAGGGGAACTCTTTTCCAAAATGCAGATGCTCAGCAGGCCAAAAAACAAAAACAAAAACAATGAAAGGAAGAAAAGAGATTAGATGTCTTCCATAGTCACACTATTTCAGTAACTTTCTAATTGCCCCATGACTTCCCCAGCTCATGCTTTTCTTTGCTGGAAGAATAATCTTCCTAAATGGCAATTATAATTCTCTGCCTTCCCTCCTTAAAACCTTAAGTAGCTCCTATTTGCCTGCAAAATAAAGTCAAAGCTCATTAGAATCTGGCTCTGTACCTACCTCTCAGTGTTATTTCTCCCTATACTGTCCTCATGGCCAAAGTGCCAACCATTATAAATTGCTTGCAGTTTCCCAAACTTTCAAATTTACTTCAAGACTCAGTCTATACTCAGTGTCCCTACTACCTCCCTTCTCCAATCCCCACTACTTTCCTTTCAGGAGTTAATCCAAGCATCACCTCCTCTCCAAGCCCCTCCTCCTCCTCAGGTAGGATTTATCCACCTGTGCTGGGTGCATATCTGTGTCTACCTGACACATTTGCTTACATGCTATGTCCACTTCTAATGACCCGTGGGCTCCTACAGGACAGGGTTTGAGTCTTCTTCATTCTTATGTTTCTGGTAATTGCCTGGCAGATAACAGCTACCTAGTAAACACTTTTGAGAGAGGCAGAAAGGAAGAAAAGGAAGGAAGGAAAGAAGGACAGATTCCCCAGGGCCTATCTTTTCCTCCCAGATAATAAACAAATTTTGAAAAGTATATTCTGGGTAAAAGGTTTCAACTTTGTTGTCTAAATCAAAGTAATGAGTAATATAATTTGGGACTCAGTCACATTGGAAGGTAGATAGATGCAGGAAACATGAGCAGAGGGGACAAAAAGATCTTCATGGTGTCCTTTTCTGGTGTGAACCAGCATAGACCAGACACTTTCCCCACTCATGCAAGAAGTGAGCCCAGTCACAGATACAAGAAGCGCCATCTTCAGTAAAACACCATGGCTACCCCATTTCTGGCTCATTTCTGCTTGGGCAGTCATGTGGAAAAATGAAAGTGAACGGAGTATTATAAATGTGATCTAATTATCGTCGAAAGTCTTTCCAATCATAGGTCTGAGTGTATTTTAATTATACCTGGACGCTGGAGCCCTCACCAACGCATAACTGAAGTCCCGAGTGGACTGCCACTGTGGCTGTGAAGATCTGTCTGAGCTTGTGGCTATCTCAAGAGCCTGACATCACACTGATCATTAAGCAACAGCACTGAGGCGCAGCTGGGCGTTACCATGGCAACCTGCACTGGCTTTGCCTGCAGAGCTTGGTAACGAGAGCGTTTTATTATGGGTCATTAAGGGCAAAAGGCTTGATTTACATTATTTCCTGTAAAATCCTATTATTTCAGGGCTTACGATCCATCTCCATCTATGCAACTCTTCTAAAATAAATCTTAAGTGTTGGCTATTAGGTAGAGTAGCAATGGCAAGCTTCAGGTAAACTGTAAACCACAGTTTTCTATCGGTGAGAAAAGCACTTTGCCATAGGGATGTGGCATAAAGAGACATCCAGTGTTCACTGAAGACAGAGAATTCCTATTCTGAAAAGTGAAAGGTCTTTCTTTTTACTGTCTGTTCCCACTGGCTTGCGTCATGCTTTAGACACCATCGGTAAGGATACTTGTGTCCTGTAATCTGCTAAATGAGTATTGACAAGTCTGGCTTTGCTGGGGGTTTTTCCCTTCAAATTTTGCTTTATTGTGGTAGAAACAATTAGCCTGCCACCTTCTTAACAAACGGTTGAGTGTACAATGCCTTATTGCTGACCCCAGGCACAACGTTGTAGCAGATCGCTAGAGTTTATTCCTCTTGCTTCAGTGAACTTGATGCCTCCACATTAGTAATGCTCCATTCCCTCCTCCCCACCCTGGCAACCACCATTCCCTTCTGATTCTATGAATTTGACAATTTTAGATACATCTTATAAGTGGAATATGTGGTATTTGTCTTTCTGTGATTTGGCCTATTTCTCATCCTCATTAACTGCTGAGTCATGGGTGTTTTATATTCCAGAGTAACTTTTCTTTCCAGCTGTACTAAATCCAGGAAATGATAGCTTCAAACAGCATATAACCACTTAAAGCTCTAGAAAGCAAAGAGCCTCTCTCTTTTAACCGTGCCTGGAAGTAGGGAGATTTGGTGTTCAGCTAGTGTCTTTCTGAAGTACAGGCCCCTGGCAAGCACTGCAGGCTGACCTGGAGCTGATGGACAGTGATTGCCTCTAGACTGTGATGGTACTGAATCTACTTGGGGACGGGACCTGAGGTCATTCATTCACTCATAGCTCCATCTGCTGCCTATAATTAAGGATGTCAATTCCACTGAGGCAGTGCCACCAATACCACTAAATATGCTCTTGTTTCCAAATTCCTGTGGCCTAATAATAGTTCATTTTGGCTTTTCTGAATGCTCATAAGTCCTCTCTTGACTAAGAAGACACTGGGGATTTTGTACCCCAGGATGACAGTTGAGAACTAGAGAGAAACAGCAAAGTAATCCTTAAAATTTGAGTTAATTTAGTATAGTCAGGAATATGTGAAATGCTTCCTATTCAAAAAACCACTTGCCTAAATGAATGGAACAACCTGCATGTCATTAAATTAGTTCATGATTTCACTGACATTTTACATCCTCCTCCAAGGATGGTGCTAATCTACTTAAGTTAACTCAAAGTGGAGCAGTGACCAGATAGTTGGTGATAGTCAATGCTTTGTTTATAAAGAAAATGCTACAGATTTGCCAGGGCAAATTTTAAGATTAGATACAGATATATAGATATAGATATATACTTACATATGTAAAATATTTAATATATATATCCCTTTGTTCATTAGACACATTAGAGACAGAAAAAATTAGACTTTTTGGTCAAATTCTAATATTTTAACTGTAGAATTAAGGTATCTCTGTTCTGAACAGTTCAATCTCTTCCATTATGGTTGAGGCACACAGAGCAGGAGACAGGTGAATCAAGACAATGCGGTGAATGTCCAGCACAGCTTCAGGCTGAGAAGATACCACAAGTTGCTTTTCTTGCCCCATAAAAGAGGTGCATTTTAGGTTAGATTTGGAAAATGAGGTTATGCTACAGATTCAAAATAAAGAATATGTAAGCACATGCTAAATGTAGAACAGAGGTGAATATGAGTTTTAACTGGTGTTTTTATACAAGCAGTTAGTTATTTCCTGCAAAAAGGGTTGCAGCTATGTAATATGTCAAACACCCCTGTAAAAGGAATCCAGTTCAGGAACTGCCCTATTTTAGATGGTAAATCTTCCAGCTCCCTAAATCAATGAGTATACAAGAAATTAGAATTAAAAGAAGCAACACTCTGAGGACAGGATTTTCATAGTTAACACCAAACAGCTAAACTAAAAGATGTATATAACCACAAACTATTGTCCCACATCCCCAGCTTCATCTCTGATATATTTACAGTTACTTCTCATAAAGGTTTTACAAAGGAAAAACTGTTTTTCTTGAATAAAGATAACTGCATGCGAATGATATTTATATTAATACATACAATCAATCCTTTGTAAACTACATTTAAACTTTTCTCTGTCTAAAATACATAGGATAATTTCTGTATGCATTATTAAAATAAAATTAGTTCTCTTTTCTCCACATCCTCACCAGCACTTGTTGCTTGTTGATTTATTAATGATACCCATTCTGACAAGTGTGAGGTGATACTTCATCATGGTTTTACTTTGCATCTCTCTGTTGACTAGCGATGCTGAACATCCTTTCATATATCTACTGGCCATCTGTGTGTCCTTGGAGAAGTGTCTTTTCAGGTCTTTTGCCAATTTTTTTACTAGATTGTTTATCTTCCTGCTGTTGAGTCGTATGAAATCTTTATACATTTTGGAGAGTAAACCTTTGTCTGAGGTATCTTTGGCAAATATGCTTTCCCATATGGTTGGTTTCCTTTCTATTTTGTTGATCTTTTCTTTAGCCTTGCAGATGTTTTTTAGTTGTATGTAGTCCCATTTGTTTATTCTTTCCTTTATATCACTTTCTCTAGGAGATATATAGGCAAAAATGTTACTACGCAAGATATCTGAAATTTTACTGTCTATGTTTTCCTCCAGGATTTTTATGGTATTGTGACTTATATTTCAGTCTTTTGTCCATTTTGATTTATTCTAGTGTATGGTATAAGTTGGTGACCTAGTTTCATATTTTTTGCAAGTATAGTCCATTCTCTTAACACCATTTATTTAAGAGACTGTCTTTACTCCACTGTATACTCTTGTCTCCTTTGTCAAATATTAATTGACCATAAAGGCAAGGTATTTTCTGGGCTCTCTATTCTATTCCATTGATCTATGTGTCTGTTTTTATATCAATACCAGACTGTTTTGATTACAGTGGCCTTACAGTATAGTTTGATATCAAGTATTGTGATCCCTCCAGTTCACTATTGGTAGGAATGCAGACTGGTACAACCACTCTGGAAAACAGTATGGAGTTTCCTCAAAAAATTAAAAATGGAATTGCCTTGCCCTGGCTGGTGTGGCTCAGAGGATTGAGCACCAGCCCATGGACTGAAAATTCGCTGGTTCAATTCCTGGTCAGGGCACGTGCCTGAGTTGCAGGCCAGGTTCCCAGTTGGGGGCTTATGAGAGGCAACCGATCTGTTTCTCCCCCTCTCTTTCTCCCTCATTTTCCTTCTCTATAAAAATAAAGAGAGAGAGAGAGAAAGAAAGAAAGAAAGAAAGAAATAGAAAGAGAGGGAGAAATAAAAGAAAGAAAAGAAAGGAAGGAAGGAAGGAAGGAAAAAAGGAAGGAAGAAAGAAAGAGAAAGGAGAGAAAGAAAGAAAGTCTTTTGAAAAAAATGTACGTCCCTTTTGATCCAGTGATTCCACTTCTGGGAATATATCCAAAGAATCCCAAACACTAATTCAAAAGGATATATGCATCCCTATGTTCATAAAAGTGATATTTACAATGGCCAAGATTTGTGCCCATCAGTAGATGAGTGGAAAAAAGTTGCGGTACATTTATACAATGCAATACTGTGCAACAATAAAAAGGAAGGAAAGCTTACTTTTTGCTACAGCGTAGATGGACCTGGAGACTATTATGCTAAGTGAAATAGGCTGGTTAATGAAAGACAAATACCATATGATCTCACTTATAACTGGAATTTAATGAACAAAATAAACTAACAAGCAAAATAGAAACAGGCATAGAAACATGAAGCAAAGTGATAGCTGTAGGAAGGGAAGATTGGTTGAAAGAAGGTGAAAGGTTTAGGCACAGAACATATATGCATGACACATGGACATGAACAATGGTATAGGGATTGATTGTCGGAATGGGGGATGGGTAGGGGGATGGGGCAAAGTGGGAAAAATTGGGACAACTGTAATAGCATAAACAATAAAAAATGTTTAACTTTCAAAATAAATAAAATAAAACTTATGTGTTTAATATAATAAGCAGAACATATATAGATCATGTTTGAGCAATGAAAATATCTTAGATACAATAATGACACAAAGAAAAAAGGAGAAAAAAATTTTAACTAAACCCAATTTAATAAAATGGAAATTTTTTTTAAGTTAGTAGTGTTGTTTACTTTTAAATATGCTCTTTAATCATTTATTTACTGCTTCTAAATAATAAAAGAATTATAATGATATGCATTACCAAGAATGACAATGGATTATTATTATAATGTTTTGAGCAAAATGAACTAATTTGATTAACTTATCTATTATACTCATATAATAAATTATAAAAAATTAATTAATCCTGCTCTGAATTAAAGGAGCTGCCTGTGGGCATATATCGAAGAAGATTCTTCTCTTTCACATTATTTCCTTGATTATTAGTCCTAAAGAAAACCATTACAACCACTTTCCCAGGTCTGCCTCTCCTCAGTTCCTGAAGAACTATTCACTTTACTCTGCTCTGAAAAGCTGTCATACTTGTCATTTGGCATTGGGCCTGTGAAAAACCAAAAAGTGGTATTAAAATTGAAAAGTATAATTATTTTAATCTTTTTGCATAGGTAAAACTTGAATAACCTTTTATTCATTTTTTAAGTCATATTCATTTATGTGTATAAATTTCAGATAACTCTTGAACCCTGATTTCACATTTCTTTTTGCAGCACTTACTTCAAACTGCCTGATTCTATACCTCTAGCTACTATATGTGACTAAATAGTATGTGACCTGAGTGTGAGAGCCTCCATTCTTTGATTGGATGAAATAGTCAAAAGTGTCCTAATAGTCCTGTTCTAAGAAATCTTCACAAGCGCGTTGGAATCAAAAATAGTCAAGTTTGAAATGACCATTTAAGTCTCGGCCCTCTCCAGTGTTGATTAGCAAAGAAATCCATAAATAAAATTTTAAGAGCTATCTGTGCAAAGTGACATTTTGCATTGTTCATATAGAGCCTAAATCTCAAGAGTTTTAAAAGCATCACAGACACCATCTCATGATTTCTATAGCACTTTTACAGGGTTGGGGTCAACTAACACCCTGGCCCTGAAACACAGATAGGCATGCTAAAGATGGTAGCAGGCATTGCATTTATTCTGCTAATGCATTAAACCATATCCATGTTCTTTTTTATTTCAGTTTCAACGACCTCAGGTACATTGGACTCATCAGTCCCAAGTATTTGATAAAGTTTCATAATTCCCTTCATTTTCCATCTCAATCCTATTCCCTGCCTTACACTACTGGAAAAGTATGGAAAAGTATGGAAAAGTATGGAAAAGTGTGGGCTGTCCTTCCAGGTCCACCACCTGTAAACATATTTATGTATGACCCAGCAATTTTGTCCCTGGAAATATACTCCAGAGGAAAGCTTATACATGTTCACGAGGAACTGTGAACTTGTTTACCACAGAGACGTTGGGAGCAGCAAAGAGATGAAAGCCACCTCTACCCATCACTTAGTGAATAAATAAAATGTGGCTTATATACATGACAAAATACTATGTAAGAGTTAGAGGCAATAAATTAAATTCCCATAGAGTAACATAAAAAAAATGTATGAAACAGAATGAGATCTAGAGCATAATGTCATTTATGTAAACTTCAAACCAGACACAAAAATAATGCTAAGTATTTCTGAGTTATGTTTATCTTTAATTTTTAAGGAAAAAAATGTATGTCATTTATTAAGAACAAAGGGAAGAAGGAAAAGAAGAACATGTAAGAGTAAAAGAAGAAAAATAAATTAAACAAAGAGGTCTATGGATATAAATTATTAACTACATACCAAGCCAGTGCTGAGTACTTTACATTCATTATCTTTTTTTCAAACTTATAATACCCTTACGACACAGGTGGCAAACACAGGCCAAATCCAGCAGGCCAAATCCAGCCCTCTGTCTTGTTTGATCACGCCCAGCACCTTGTTTCTACCTGGCGGCAGCGCCGAGCTCCTTGCCCCTAGTTAAGAAATAGTTACATTTATATAGCTCAGCTCTATGCTCGGCTCTCAGCTGTTAATTAATTTTGCTTCCAGATTCTAGGAAGTGGGTATTAAAAGTAGGAGACACAGTATAACAGACATTGGTAGATATATTTTGCATCTGACAAACGCATTTGTGTCTGATTTATACTTTTGTGTTTCATTAATTTGGTTACCATCACTTGATATCTAAGAAACTGATAAGCCTAGGTTAAAAATTAGTTTCCAGATGTGGAAAGATAAGAAGATAATTCCACAGTGTGGTGACTCATCTGCTGATATCACTGTACCTGAAAACCCAGCTTGATCTGCATATCATCTCTCTTTAAACTCCACAGATTATTCTCAGTAGATTATTAAGCTTTTGAAAGTGTTTCCTGTTTCTTAGTAATATAAACTATTCCACAGTTGATCTTTAAAATATTTTAAAATATTCATTACCAGAGTAATTGATTAAATTTCCAGGTTGCAAGAGATTAAATTTAACAATAATAAAAATCTCTTGGCGATATATATATATATATATATATATTTCTGATATATATATATATCTCAAAAGCCAGGCCACACACTTATTATTTACTTTTTTTATAATTGCTTAATGGAAAAATGTCTTTTAAGGGCTTTAGCAGAGATGGCACAAACCTTCCTCATCAACAAAAGAACAAGGGGAAAAATGAGCAGGGCAGTACCATTGATATCACTGAATAATATGATGCTTGAGAGTTTCGCTTTTCTATGAAATATGTTTAGTATGCAGAGAATTAAGTAGCAAATTTAATAGGAAGCCACAATAGAAAATATCACCTGTTGATAATTTCTTATGAATTCTCAAAATCTAGGGGGACAAAAAGCTAGGGTGTGGTAGAAGGGGCAATCAAATTTGTCTTATATGAGCTTTGAGATTCATGCCTCCAGAAATAGAAAAACAATTGACTAGTAATGATAGAGGGCGTATTTAATGGCCCCTATCTCTTTGAAATTTACTAATACCTATTATAAAAACATTTAAGATCCACTAAGAAGAATCTAATTAAAGAATTCCACATGGATTTCATATCTTTATGTAATAATTCTTTATGTTTTAAGAATTATGAACCTCTTTAAAAATTTGATGAAAGTTATGAACCATCCTTTTATTCAAAATGCATATACATGCGTATATTTACATAAAATTACAAGGATTCATAAATCTAAACCCAAGAACTTAGACTAGAAAGATCATATTGATAGGATATGTAGCAATTCAATCTGAATTTTCTCTACTGTTTTTTTAAATAATGTTTTCTCAGAAACATCTTGACATTTGCCATTATCGCAGGTGCTCACATTTATATAAATGAAAACCAATCATCTTACCTCAGCAAGGTCCAATTTTGACATAATTAGATTTTGTTTATTTTACTGGAGCTGCTGTTGAATTCTGCAAATTGCAGACACAATAATCACACTTCCAAGAACTATTGCCAAAGGATACAAAAAAAAATCTGGTTACCGAAAAGAAGGCTAGCTTATGAAAGTAAGGCAATATTAATCAATGGATATATCAAACTAATAGAAGAGAACTGAGAGTTTGTCAAAGCTTATAGTTTTTTGAAAAAGTAACTCCAGAAAAGTGCTCCAGTGGTACAGTTAATATTTCATTAAAATATTGTCTAATCCCCACGTCAGGTATATTGTTAAGGTTTAATGCAACCGTGTCCTGACAGCAAATAGAAATGTCATTTCCCAGGTGCATGGAATCAAATCGAGGACATTAAGCAATAGGATCAGTTCCTCATGTCTTGGGATGGTTTAATGAGAAGCATGTATCATTAGGAAAAGCTTTAGATCCCCAAACTGTACCTACTACTTACCCGAATGTTCATCTGTATTCATCAGGATGTCATCAAACCAAGGGTGCAGTTGAGACCTAAGACTACATTAGATTATTCAGAGACATGACTCATGAAGGATGTTATTTTGTACACCTGGACTTTTTTAGTTGCTATTGTGTGGGAGATACTATTTAAAGTAACATGACAAATTTAAGATAAAAGATAATGAGAACCAGGAAGGTAATTTGAGAAAGCCTGAAATATGAAACCAGAAATACTGGGAGCGATCCCAGGCTCCAACACTTTGTGATCATGTCAGCTTGCAAAATGTCTCTGAGCCTCAAATTCTTCACAGGTAAAGTGAAGATGTAGTGACTATATGTTAGGGATTATCTGAGTTTTTATATGAGCTATTAATGTTCTTCTCTACATTCCAAATACACTTTGAATTTAATTTTTATATTCATTATAGCAGTCAACATATATACTTTAAAAACTTAAATATTACTATAAGGCTTAAAATAATAACAATTAAAAAAGCAACAATTTCTTTCTAGATTCCAGCTCCCCATGGGCTGCTACTCTCAACTCTTTGTTTGGTCTTTTATGTCCATTTTTATGATTACTTGTCTCTATTTCTGGATGTTTTCCCACATTCAGATACTATATATTGAATTTCTAAATTATAAAATGAGAATTTACTTCTCTAACACCACTCTCACCACACATACCTTTCCTTTATTCAACCTTCCAAAATAGTTTTATCACAATTTGTGATTAAAGAAATATTTAGTGCTTACATTATTATGGCAATAAAATGTTCAGACTGAACCATGTAATCTACTATGATTACATTACTTTTTTAGGCAACTTCCCCGCTCTCATGTTATTTTTATGTTTTGGATTTATTTTTTCTATTTACTTTTTATTAATTCCTTTTCCAAATCTCTACTGGAACTACAAATAGCCACTTAACATGATCAAATGCATCAAGTGATATATCAGTTTCGATTTATTCTTCTGGCAACATTCCTGTAGTTATTTGTCTCCCTCTTCCAAACTTCACTGTTTCTAGGATTCTTAAGGATTAAGCCTTACCAACAGGCTGGTAATTCCCTTCACTTCTGTCCTGTGATAGAGCCTGTGTTTCCTGAATCTCTTTTTTTTTCCTTTCTTTCTTTTTTGTCTTAATCAGATAGAACACATTATGTAGTTCCTAAGAAATTTCGTGTAGAAAGTAAACATTTGAGACTGCCTGCCTCGCAAAATTGCTTAAGAAAGCATTTGGTTGGGTATAAAAATCTAGGCCAAAAGTTAGTTTCATGTACAAAAGAAGGCATTATTCTTTTGTCTTCTAGTTTTCAGGGTTATCCTTGAGAAGACTTGCCATTCTCATTTCTAGCCTATATTGTGTGGCCTGCATTTCTTTTTAGAAACTTAAATGTTTCATTTGTTCAAGAATCATGAAATTTCAAGGTGTTGTAAGCTTTGTTGTCTCTTTCCTTCTTTTTTATGTTGTGCTACTGTGCACTTGAATGCCTCTTTTGCCTGAATCCTTTCTACCCTCTCTTTACTTCTTTCTTTCCATTCTCCACTCTCCTTTCTCCTTCTCTTTTCCTCATTCATCTTCTCATCTCTTTCTTCTATGATCACCTGATTCTTTTCTTCTTTATCCTTCTTCCCTTTTCTCCTTAAACTTTACAACTGCCTGTATATTAACCCTACTGAACATCTGTCCCCATTCCAGTTCTATGGCCCATCACCTATCCTGTCTATAGGCTCATGTGTCATTAGCGTTAGCCATAGACATTGTGTTCCAGAGCTGGAAGGGTTCCATTCACTGCTACAGAATTGGCCCCAGATAGGTTGGGTTGATTTGTTAGTGACAGCATCAGGACTCTAATCTAGATCTGTTAACTCTGGATTCACCTCACTTCTCATTACACAACAGTTGTGGAGACCTCAACATCAGGAACACAAACTCCTGGGTAGCATGCCTACCCATTTTGCTGTGCAAATCCCACTGAAACATAGATTTTTACAAGGTGTTTGAGTTAACTAAGTAATTAGGGAGTAGTCTCTGCATTTTCTAAAAGCAAATACAACAAATGAGAAAGAGATATCTAGTCATGACTAAATTCAGTGAACATTAATTTTGCATGTATCTTATTTAAGCCATATGCTAACTTTATGTGATAACTTTATGTAATAGATACTTTCATAAGCTCTGATTTTGGTATGATGAAATGGAAAGAGATTAATTTCTTTACTCACAGAGTTATGACTCTTTCACAATCTGTCTGGTTCCCAAATCCATGCTGTTAATTAATCTCCTTTTGGTTCTTCCTGACAAACATTGTTTAAAACATTAAAGAAGCCTTCTAGACCAGCTCAATAGCCAAGAGCCTGCCTGATTTAAAGATATTCAAGCCCTCTGCCTGTTTAGCAATACCCGCCTCTCCCACCTCTACAAATTTCTAGATTTAGAAAGGGGTGGGGTCTCTCCAGTCCTGTGTCCATCCTCATCCTGAGCCCTCCCATCCTTATGAGAAAAGGAAAATATAGAAAAAAGTAGACTTTTAAAGATTGTTTCCAGCCTGTCTTATTCTTTTTCCAGAGAAAAAAATTGGTAAAGAGCTTTTAAAGGAAATTATAGCAATTATATCCAGCAATCCTGTTAAGGTTTATTTAAATTGAGGTAATTTTCATCCATCCAAGTTCCTGGTCTGCTCTCCAGGTTCTTGTGGTTGCTGTTTTGAGCTGTAAATCTAGTTTGGCTAATGGAGGATAATAAAGTATCCTTGCTTTCTCTCCAGTATCACTCAGCAGTAGATCATAGTACAAAATCTTGATTTTGCCTTTAGACATGTGTTGGCCAGCTTGTCAGAATTTCGGTTGGCATTATACATGAATATGGTGGAACTGCTGCATTTTATACATAACTAAATTTTTTTTTAAACTTTCTTTCAAGTGACTTCAATCTCGTGATTCATTTTTAATTTGGAAAAAATATCAGGCACATAGTGGTCTATGAGAGCAGTATTTTGGCGAGCACAATTTATAATCCATTATTTTTTTATTTTGTCAGAGCAGTTTTTAAAAAGCTATTTCTATCATCTGTTTCAGGGGTGTCCAACCTGTGGCCCACGGGCCCTATGGGGCCCAGGATGGCTATGAATGCGGCCCAACACAAAATCGTAAATTTACTTAAAAGCTTTTTTTCCACTCATCAGTTTTCCTTAGTGTTTGTGTATTTAATGTGTGGCCCAAGACAATGCTTCTTCTTCCAGTGCGGCCCAGAGATGCCAAAAGGTTGGACACCCGTTTATGTGTTTCTTCTTTGAATGTCATACAAGCTTTATGCCTTATTTTCAAAATATTCAGGGTATTTTTTCTATTGCTATAAATTATAAAATAAGTTCTAGTCTTCAAAACTAATTAAGTCTATTACCTGTTTCATAACAAGCAGGGAGCCCAGCAAATGTTCTATTGTAGTCTCCATGGTAAGGAATAGAACTTCATATTCGTATTGCTTTCCAGAGTCTTTCTGAAGCAGTTCGGAATCCAGCACAAACAATATAGTTTGCTGCTCTCAGACTGTCACTGCCAGATGGTCCTGTCTGGTAGATGTGGGCAGGGAATGAGGGTCAATAAGGTGCCTGGGTGTACTGATTTAGTAATGTCCCCTACCTCCAAATTCTTGTCTGCTTGCGACCTTAGAATGTGACTTGATTTGGAAATAGGGTCTTTGTAGATGTAATTAGTTGAGACCAGGCCATACTGGATTAGAATGGACACCAAATCCAATGACTCATGGCCTTATGAGGAAGGACGGAGAGACAGGGAAGAGGCAGGACTTGGAATGTTGTAGCTATAGGCCAAGGATCACCTGAAACTAGAAAGAGGCAAAGGAGGCTCTTCTTAGAGCTTTCAGAGGGAGAACAACCTGGCAATACCTTGATTTTGGTCTTCTTGCCTATAGAACTTTGAGAGAATAAATTTATTATTTTAAGCCACCCAGTTGGAGTAGTTTGTTACAGCAGCCTTAAGAACAAAGCCTTGAGGGACTTCTGAATGATGTCATTCAAGAAAAGTGGTCCCAGTTAAGACTGCCCAAACACTCAGGACTCCTGGGTGCAGAGCTTTAAGCTGCTGGACTGTGAGCAGTGGGCGGGAAGAGTGACTGGAGAACTATGCATATTTACCAGAGGGGAGATCACCTCATTTCAAGCAGAAGGCCAACTGCCAAGGCAGTGAAGAAAAATCCAAACTTGATGTGGGCCTTGGAATGCTGGGTTAGAGCTGCAAGTGAAAGAGTAGACTTCAGAAACACTCCACGGGGAAGAACCTCAGCAATCTGTTAATCTCCACAGCCACACCAGCACACACAAGCATAGGACCACTGAGCTCAGCCTGATAATTCTGCAAATAGTTTAGCAATAGTGAATGGAAAGATTTTTACAATGGATTATGGGAAGTTGTTCATTGCTCTGGGAAATCCAAGCTTAGGACCAAAGTCCAGATGCCTCTCTGCTTTCAGGACACTAGGAAGCACAGGGGCTATCACATCCATGAGACATGTGTTCACATCTAGGCCTCATCACTTTTTGATTGCTTGATCATAGTACTTTAACAAAGTGCTGTAAGCCATGGTGTCCTCATTTAAAATGAGAATAAGAAATACTCACTTTATAAAGTGGTTGTAGGGATCAGCTGAAATAACCTACGCAAAGCTGTTAGCATACAGACGGTGATCATTAAACATTCATTTGGTTTCTTCCATCCCTGATACCCAGGGAATTAAACAGCAATTGTTTTCTCTCTCTTCGTCTCTTTCCTACTTGTATCCCTGAGAAACCAGGCAGGGTATGCTTTCCAAGGAAACAAGGAGGCTTTGTTTTTGTCATTTAGGCTTATGTGTTAATGAAATCAATACAATATTTCTCTAATGGAGGATATTTGATGGTCAAGGATAAATTTTTTTAAAAATCTACCATCTACTTAATTAATGTACCTATCACCTCACATTTGGGGGTGGTGAGAACATTTAAGTTCTACTCTTTTAGCAAATTTCAAGTATATAATAGTGTTAGCAACTACAGTCACCAAGTTTTACATTAAATACATTATTAAAGGATAATTTTTTAAATAGTCATACTTAATACTTATTTACAAGAGGTCTTCCAGAAGGCATGGATTAAACTCAGAAGCATACCTGGAAGCCTGCAATGGTGAGCAGCTAAACTCCTTGGGCTGCTCTGAGCTTCTTTTTTAGAGTTTAAGTGCTGCAGTGAAGCAAGGACTTATCTTGGCTCTTCTTGGATTGGTCCAAGACAGCGATGGAGTGAAGGTATTCTACAGTAGGACAGAAAAGGTAGCAGCTGAAACTTTTCTCTAGTTCTACAAAATCATAAATTCTTTCCAAACTAATATCTCTTCACAAGACTCTCAGCCAAAACTCTCAAGGCTTTTAGAAAGTAACGTTTGTCTAGTCTGGATTCAAACTGAGACCTAACACTTAGCACTCTGCCAGGCCAACCACACGGTGCAGCTCAGTGTTTCCCCCTCACAAAGCTCCTCCTTTCCTGTCACAAAAAGGATGGAACTAGCCTGAAACCTTGTTTCTGATCTTTTTGTTTGCTGTTTTGATTTTCCCAGAGAAAGAAATTATATTCTGATCCTACAGTAATTAAATCATGAAGGAAAAATTGAGAACATTTGTTTTGCTAAACTGGATGAAATGAATGGTTATCAAGTTTGGAATTCTGTTTTCTGGAAAGGGAAAGAAAGGCAAAAATAAATGGAAGGGAGGAGGATAGAAGAGGGAATGAGAGGGAAGGGGGGAGGAAAAGCTGTTATTTGGGGGCAAGGCTGTAGAAGGAGCATTCCTTTTGGGTTATTTGGCAAACACGGCTTACCTTTCTTATGCCTTCCCTGGTCTAAAACTCTTCACCTCATTTCTTCTTATCTACCAAAAAGAGAAATGCTATAACTGATGACCTCTCGGAGCTTAAATTAGGTCCTACAATTAGTTTGTCCTGTGCTTGCTGGAGAGTTTTCTTAGCAGAAATTACGTCCAGGATCAAACTGATAACAAATGAAATACATACTGTTAGTAAACCCCAGAAGATGTTCCTGACAGGGTCCCTTGAACACAGAGTTTACAAGGCTGTACTTCATGATGTGACAAGGTGTTGAGTGGAGATTCTTGGGGGCAAAACTCAGTAGGACAGACCCAGGTAGAGTTCTGCTTGATTCAGGCTCCAGGCTGCAGCTTGACAATGCCAACCATTTCAGGAAATGATGATGGTCCCACCTGAGCCTCACCCTGGGTGTTTTGGACCCTTCCCTTGAGTACAGACTATGGTGATGCTCACTCTCCTGCATGGACTTGCTCAGTTTCAAATTTTCTGTCTTTCTTTTCTTTTTCGATTTCTTTCTACATTGGCCCCAGGGCTAGGAAAAGAAATATTAAAAAACAAAAACTCTAAGTGTTTTCATTGAATTCCAGGATTATTGTGTAAACTGAGCTGATGACAAAGAAGAGCCTCTTTGGAGAGGGATATACCAGTTTGTTTCTTCCATATTCTCAGTTCATCCTTAACCACTCTCTCAGAAGTCCATCTTCATTTCCCAAACTCAAACTACTCTTTAAGAAGAGTCACAAAAGTGTGGCCCTTTCCTCTCTCCCATTGGTTTAGAGATCAGAAAAAACAGAATTGAACAGAAACAGAGAGTGGTCATGAAGTCCCAAATTCCATCCGTCTGTAATCATAGTCCTAATTTTAACGGTTGCTAACTCAGTATTTGCCTACTCCTCCTCTAATAGTCTAAGCAATTATGTTTGCCACAACTTTTAAACAGTCACCAGGGTTAGAGATTCGAAAGAAAATAAAGACGCTATTTCTATTAAAAAAAAAAAAGTAGCATGCTATGGGTATGTTCAATATGTAGTGTTTGAAGTATGATTTAGGTTATTCTGTGGTGAGGAAACTTTAACATCTATTTTTGTTTGTTAATTAATGGAAAATCATGTGAGATTGCGTAAGTTACCTGCCATCTGTTTAAATGATTGCCTTTGAGATTGCTAACTGAACCAATTGGCTAGAGCAGTGATGCCATTTGGTGTCACTTGCCTGGCCCATGGCTTAGCTCACTAGGATCAGACAGATAGACCTACAAGTAGATGCAAAGCTAGTGATGTCATATTTCTTTTTGAGTTAGATTTATTCAACACTTCAATAGCATAATAGAAATATATACTTTCAACTGAGCCAACTGAGCCAAAAGTTAGTACACTCCAGCAGACACATCGGCATTTGTGATTCCTATGTTTAGCAAGACAGGGACTTGACCTTTAGGCCTTTGCAGGGGGATGAGGAGGAAAGTGTCAATGGAGGAGGCTATGACTAATTTTCTCCCTGGTCACAGACAGAGTTCTTCTTGGGGGAAAGAAGAAAAAAGATGGTTAAGTCTCCTATTGATGGAAAAATTTGGATCTGTGGCAAATCTAATATTGATGTGTACTTACATTTTTATGCAAAAATCAGGCAATCAATGAAAAACAATCAAGTTGTAACACCTTAGTCATTTGCTAACATTCCCAAGCTCTCATGGGAACAGTGAAATCCAGTAGAGTTTAATGGCCTTCCACTTGTTTCACCAACCATTTACACTCATTGTTATGGTGCTGTTCGGCTATTTCTTTCACTCCTCCACCCCTGCAGAAAAATAACTCTTCACTGAGAAAACTCTGTTAGCTGCTGAGGAGCTTGTTGAGAAGATTTCAGTATTACGGGATAAAATGAATTGTTACATAATCTTGTGCCTCAGACATTCAAATATTTTAAATCACACATATTCAAATCTTTGAAGTGTCCAGATATTATGAAAATTACCCTGGTCTGCTTTGCAAAAGTAACCTGAGCCTTCCTGAGGAACTGACTTGTATGGTTGTTGGAGGCACAAGAATGGAATTAGTTTGGGAGGTTTGGGGCTATTTCTTTGTAGGGATTTTATGTAACACTGCCCATATACTTCCTGCCCTTGACCTAGTTTTGAATACTGAATGTGTGACAATTTGCAAAGGTAAAGGAACTATTAGACTGTAACCCACATTTCAGTTTGCATAACAACACACCCTTTACCAATCTTCCCTCAAAACTTGAACAGGATGCAGCTTCCTTCCAGAGCTGATCTTATTTTTTGACATAAGTGACATATTGTAGACCAATATTTCTCAAACTTTAGTATGCTACATGTTATTAAAATCCAGACCACTGGTCCCCATCCCCAAAGCTGCTGATTCAGTTGGTCTGATTTGGGACCCAAGGATTTGCATTTCTAATAGGTTTCCAGGTAGAACTGCTGGTGCTAGAACCCAGTTTGGAGATTACCAACTGCAGTGAAAGGGCCAGATACCTGTGAGGTGGGGCTAGGGTGACTAACTCATCCTGGTTTCCCTGGGACTTCCCTGGTGTTTATGCTAAAAGCCCCACATCCCAGGGACTCATTTATTTCTGGTCAGAACAGGACAGTTGATCACCCTAGGCAAGGCCAAAAATATTTCTAGTTTGAATAGAAATTATGCAGTTCTTAATATTTCCAAAAGCCATTTTCAAGTTTGCTGTATTATGACTTTATATTTAGATGACCAAAGGGATTTTTTAAATCACCAGGTTTAAGATTCTCCATCTATATAGTATCCATATTTCTGGAAACATAAATGGTCAACAGTATCCTGTAATAACAGTAATGATCTCTTATTGAGGTCCTAAAGCTCTGTGTGGCACTGTGCTTGCTATGTATTTTACATATACGTATTATATCTAATTCCTACAACAGTAAAGCTTATTAGGTATTGTAGCTAATGCAAATGGAAAATTAAGCTCACAGGAGTTACAGATGACATAGTTGGTCACTCTGCAGCTGGGCTTTGAGCCCAGATCTCTCTGGCTCCAAAGTTTGTGTTTTATTTTCCCTTACAATGATTTGAGTGGGTATTGTTGTTTCTAAGGATTAACATTTGAAATCACTAACTAGATATTGATGTTCAAGGTCAGTCTTATTATTTGTACACTAAATCTGAAACTACAGCTCATCCCACCATGCGAACACTAGTGTCTCCTCCTGTGGGGGCAGAGGGTCTGTAGACAGGTGTTCCTTAATAAGGAAAAACTGGCAGACACAGAAAAACATCTAATTATGTTTTAATATAAAAATTGTTATAAAAATTCCATTTTCATATTAAATTATTTCACATATATAAAGCCTAATATATTAGAGAATAAAATTTAAAGGAATATACTTAAATATAATATGATCTCTTTATCAATCTCTTTATAACATTCCAACAATTATCAGTCACTACTTATTGCAAGAAGACCAAGTCTTCCTTTTCTCCTCTTGAGGCACCTTTACTTCATCATGTGTACCTCCTGATCACAGTCAAGTGTCAGATCTGTGTCCATCTGTGGGACCTCCAATAGCCGTGGGAAGAAATTCCCTCCACTGTTTCCCTTCCAGTCTTGCCTACCAGAAGGCTAATGAGGTTTCATTTTTCACCTAAGTCTCAGGAATAGCTCCTTCTTTTCTGAAGGAGGGCTATTTACCCATCTTTTGGGAAGCTTCAAACTCTTTTTTTTAGGAGGAAAAAAGAGGCAATCTGGTCAAAGTACTACTCCTTTTTTCTGGGCTTTTCACCCTTGATTATTCATTCCAATCAGGAAAACTATCTTGTTGACTCACTAAACTCATTTGGTGAATTCCGTCCCCACTCTCCTCATTTAACAATGCCTCACAGTAAGTACAGAATTAGTTCTTTGTTTCATTTGCCAATTTTGTGACTCAAAAGGGCACTCTCTGTATTGTTGTTACTTTAAACATATTTGGGTTCATCAAAATGTTTGGAGTATCTGCTTTTATTATTTTCTTGCACAGGGTGTTCTCAGTTCTTAGCATCCTTCCAGGTCTATGTGAATATTATTATGGTCCATGCGTAGTGTGAAACACTTCATAGTCACTTTTTTTTTCTTTCTTGATTTCTACTTAACGGAATTACTTAAATTGTTTTTTGTTTTTAACCATGAGAAAATAGAAGTTAGGGAGGCAAAAACTCTCCAAGATTCCTAGCACCTGTGCTCCTACTCCTCAGTGGCAGCGGACACCTGTGGCCTCCCATTCCCAGCAGGATTGCTCCCCTGAAGTGGACACAAAGAGCCCTGCTTATAGTAGAAAATCCAAAAGCGGAACAAAAAGCATCCCCGATCTCAAAGAAGAGTCTTTGGGGTGTTACCAATCACTCACAGCAGCACCTGAAGCTTGTGGCCTTCTCGGCTCTGAGTCTGGATCCTCATCTACCTCGCTCTTGTGTCTTAGTCTTAAACATGACCTGTGTTCCTGCGCTTTCAATCTCACAAACAGTCCAAGATATGAAGTGGCTGGGCAAAAGTGGAGGATGAAGCTGTGCTTGCAGTCATGTCCAAAAGTGAGGTACATGTTGGTGAAATGTTCAAAGAATGAGAAAGTGACTGCAAAGGAGAATGGAGCAGTTAACCGTATTACCAGAGTTCAACAAACACAGAGCAAATTCCAGTGTTCCAGACCCAACAAATAGGAATTGCATAATCTTTTCTTTAAGCCATCATTTAACAGTCAAATATCTTGAATAAGACACTAGGCAAAGAGACGTTTGTTTTATATTTTTTCATAATCAAATGAGAAAGATATTAACAGAAAACAGATTAAGCATAAATGTCCAACATCATAAAGCATTTTTACCTAATACATGTCTCAGAAACAAGGTAAAGATGTCCTAGCAACAATTAGCAATTCAAATTAAGATAGTTGTGGAAACTAAGAAACCAACAATGAACAGTGTTGTTTTTTTTTTAAATGTCAAATGCCTTTTTCCATTTGTTCATACAATCAAGTTGCCTCTTTTTTGGCAAAGACAGGGGATGCTATTTTAAACTCTGAACTGAACCAGATAAAAGTTGCTGGTGGTTTCTTCCTCGTTAAGGCAGGGGAGACCAGCGGAGCCCCTGCCAGGCTTTGGGCCTGCCTTGGGTCATTTCCTGACCACAGAGCAGGCTCTGTGGAGGGAGGGCCATGGGGCAACCATGACATCTTTGTTTTACAGCATTGATGGCACAGCCTTCCGTTTGAATTTGTCATTGGCAAGTTCTAGGAAATACAATCTTTTAGTCAATAATCCAACTTCATATTGTCCTGAAGAGTTGTAACAGCAGACACAAGTTACTCAATCAGGCTTGCAACAAGTACAAATTCTCCCCCAAACTTCTTGCAGAACCATAGCTCTTTCCAGAAAGCAAGCACTTGCGACTGAGAAATTATTTATTTCTAACCTGTGAGCAGAAGGCAAAAACAGTATTTCAATTAAGATGCTAGTTTGGTGATGTTTGTTTAATCATTAATGTATTACATTTTCTGGATTGAGTAGCTGCAGGTTACCCAGAAAGTTAGGGAAGGAGAGTTTTAACCAGAAACACAGATTAGAGAATTAGATGAATTGATTGTTTAGTTTTCCAAACTACATTCATCAAGTTTAGAATTATTTAATCTGGACTGCGTTAAAGTTTGTATTTCACTATTGGGAAGAAATGCTTCGCTAAGCAAATTAATCATGTAATAAAACTATATAGTGCTTTTTAATCTACTACAAAGAATAACAAGAAGTTATAACTATTTTCTTTTTGTGCTTTATTTCTATTGAATTTGAGTGAAGGAGAATATAATGTTTTGTTTAATAGTAAACATTTTATTTCTTTTTCTTGCGCAGTAACTCATGCTGTTTTCTCACATGACAGCAAGAGGATGAAACGATATGTTTAGAAAGACTCAAAAACTGCCAGAAGTTTTTTTTCAACATTTCACTTCTCAGTCTAGCTTTTTTGTTTCTATATTTTACAATTATTTTTGTTATACTTAATAATTATTGGTATAATTCTATTATGATTTATGCAATTTGATGAGAAAAATCACCAAATCTAATATGACAAACAATGACTTCATTGTGGCATACTTACTGTTCTTGAATTAGCAGTAGTATACCAAACAACTTTTTTTCTACATTAAAGACTTTCTCTTTTTTATAGCCCAGCTGATAAAATTTCCTTTCTGGGGGCCAAAAGGCCAACAGAGGTTTTTCTCAGCTTAAGTGTCAGGACAGTTCACATCAAAGACCCAAAGGATGAGTCAAGGGCCAGGTTAGGTGGACAGGGAAGCTGGCAGCAGGTAGGAGCCAAGTAGCTCAATACCCAGATACCAAGAACCTACTGTGTCTGAACAAGTAACCCCAGGTGGCTTCACTATTAAGATAAGGGTGAGGACCCAACCAGGAAAACACAAGGAACAATGTTGGTTAAGGGCTGGGCAACCATATAATTTATTGCCCAAACTGGCACACTTCTGAGAGTAAAAGATGCTAGTAATAACTATGGCAAGACAAAAAGTGTAAACTAAGCCTATTCCAGGCAAGTAGGACTTTTTAGTCACATAGAAGCTGTATAGAGCTATAGGCTTCAGGTCATAAAAACAGAGCAGAGGGAAATATCTGCCAGTACTTTCATTTTAAGGTAGAGCAGCAAACGTGTAAAGCTCTGAAGAGGACTTTCTCAAAGGTTGACAGCAAGTTTCTGGCAGAATTAGGACTAGAACTAGAATTTCCTGCTCCCAGCTCAGTATTTTCCTATTGTATCACATATTTGTATAATGCTTTATTCTTTTCAAAGCGTGGTCACAGCCTCATGTAGCTCCAAGTTTCCCCAGGCCATACTGTTCAGGAATATAAATGAAGGTCATAGCAATGATAACAGATGGCATTTTCCTGGTTTATTCTCTATTTGTGACTTCAGACATTTCAGTTCTGCTTTAAATTCCTGTTAAATAATTTCTAGGAGTCCCCTGGAATCCACTCATGGTAGTTCATGAATAAAATCCTGCCCACACTGTGTGGGACCCACATTTCCTTCGCCTCCACCTCCAGGCAGACCAGCATCATCGCCGTGAGCTGCAGATCTGAAGTCATAGCAAGGTTTTACTTCCTCGACATTATCGAAGCTATGAACACAACATTTAACTGCTCTAGGCCTAAAATTCCTCTAGGTCTACATTTTTGTAAAATATGGCCTTTATAGAATTACTTCCAGGAACTGTGACTATTCAGTGAAATAATGTAGTGTTAATTCTCATTATTCACAGTATGTAGTTCTGTTCCATAAGTCACCACAAACACTGAATTACTGTACATCACTCCCAGGAGAACTATGGAGTTAGGTACCTGAGAGCCTTGGTCACATTTTTGCCAGCTGATCAATATATAACCTTGTTTTATATGTATTCCTGTTTAGAAACACCTTATTTAATATATAGTATTCACTCCTTAATATTAAACTCATGGCCAACAGCACTGTAACTCATGCTGGAACGAAGCGTATCTAATGCTGTTTTTCCCCTAAGGTAGATTGCAGTGTTCTCATACTTAGGAACACCAGACAGTACTTCAGCATTACACTTGGAGGCCATTTCTGATGCTGAGATCACCAAGAAAAAGCACAAAGATGTGAAAAACATGGCACCACACAGACCACAAGAAGGATACTTGTTTACAGTATGGGAGCCAAAACAGGAAGGCAGTGTTACCCTGTTCCACCTCAGCTGGAAACACACGTGGTTCAGGGGACTCAAATTTTTTCTCTGCTGTGAATGTGTCCATGAAGATCACAAAAGCTCCGTGAATATTGACTTTAGAGTCACAAGTATGTTTTAGCAGTTAGGGGAATATCGAATCCACAAAAAATGAAGATTATGCATATTAAAGAGCTTAGCACAGCACTGACATGGAAACCACCGTAAATGCTAACCATTGTTCTTCATTTGCGATTATTGTTAAGAAAAGCCCCCTGACAAGGCCTATGACACAGGGAGGCCACTCCCCACAGTCGCTGGAGACCCAGTGCTACCTGCAGCTGATGTCAAACAAAGGAGATATTTTCTTCTCCAAGACAAACAGTAGACAGGCCTAGCCCACTTGTTCGAGCCCCACATACCCTATGGGACAAGTGCTGAGAATTTTCCCTGAGTGGCATCCATCAGGTAATGGACTCCTGGTGAGCCCACTTTCCGGGTTCTCAAGAGTCGTACACTACCGAATTCTTAGGTGGGCATCATGTGGCTCTCATTCAGAATCCCTCTCCCGCTCCGGGGCCTCACTTCTCTACATTTGAGCCTCACAAGGTGTTTTTACATTACATGTGCAAATACATGGCTCACCAGAATAATTAATGACCCATCATCAAACAATTTCCACACACTTGAATGCATCCCAGTTTCTCATATTAAAGGTACACTCAGATTTTCCATTCCCTTTCTTTTCTTTTTTGTTTTGTTTCGCTTTGTTTCTCAAGTTCCGCCTTTAGCTCTTTCTGTGGCTTTGCATATTCTCCTATTCTTGGAACATGTTCTTGAAATGGATTTAATTCCTCCTCTGGCTGCCCTCAGGGTTTTCTCTTTCCCTATGCTCTTTGACTCCTCGATTTCTGGCTTATTCACTGTCTCAAATTCCAAGTACCCATTCCTCCAGCAGATCCACTTCCTGCAGATTTTTCTATAATTGAGCTTGTTGTTCTCCTCTGTCTATCTTCACTTCCGAGAACAGCCTCCTCCCTGCGCCCTTTCCTCCCCTGTGGCCCTTGGACAGGGTTGTTTTCTTTGGGGCAGGCCCAAACTGTTGCCTTTCCTCAGCAGGGCGGGGAGCGGGGGGTGTCTTCTCCCAGCTGTTTTCTTCCTGTGCTTTTTTTGTTGAGCTCTACTTGCATTCTCTGTTTCCCACTTTCCCATTATCCTGTCTTTTCTCTGTCTGAAATCCACCACCCTTAACTCATGAAATTTGTAGTTTGGATTTTACAAAAAATTGGATTGTCTTAAAAATAGATGGTGTTTGAACTCTCTGTGTACCTCCTTTATATAACAGCTCATTATAACAAATTTGGATATATTGAAGGTCACATCCCACCATCTGAACTGCAATTCCACACGGATCAGCTCATGGTATTTCCAACCTAGTCTGTGCCTTTGGTTTGTCTTTCAACATCAGCATCATGAAGAGCCGATACAGTTACTTACAGTTCTGGAGTTTTAAATATCATGCCCAAACATTAATTTTCTCTACAAGTTAACACTATGACCCTTGTTGCTTCCCCTTCCTCCACCCTTCCTGACTTAGCCTTCAAATACCCTCCTGCAACAGCTCAGGAGGGCTGCCAAGCGCTGCAGGAGACACCAGTCCAATGACCTTGCCCAGTCTCCTTGTCCCATTCTCTTCACCTTCTCAGCACTGTCCAACACTCTTTACTCTTCCCTTCAACGAAGTCATTGGGTATTTCTCTTTACCAAGCACTGTTCTAAGCACTTGGGATAGGTTAATGAAACAAAGAGTCCTGCCCTCAAGAAGGTTATATTTTATAAGACTGTAGGGCAAGCATCAAACAACATAAATAATGAATTATTTTTATGTAGACAAATTATTAAGTAAATGATCTGGTATATTAAATGGTCCCAGAGAAAAAAGGAAATGTGGACTAGAGTAAGGGAGTTGGGCAGGTACAGGTTGTAGGAGGTTTCAGTATTCAAAAAGTAGTCAGGCAGACATCACTGAGAAGGGATCAGTGAAAAAGAGACTTGAAGGAGGTGAGAGAGGAAGCCAAATGGATATCTAAGGGGATGTGATATTTTAAGCAAGAGGGTTGCCAGTACCAACACCCCAACATTGGGTGTATCTGCATGTTCAAGAAACTGCAAGGTGGCGGCATGCTGGAGAGGTGAGGGGAGACTCATAGGTGATGAAGTCAGAGAGCTAAAGGACCACAGGTCATCCTGAGCCTGTAAGCCCTATTGACCATTCTCCCTTGGCCTTCGTGAATGTGCTGTGCTCGTTGTCTTTCAGTTTCTCTTTCCTCCTTCAGGGGCCTTGTCCTCAGCTGACCCCTCAAGCTGGGTCCTCCACATGCTCTTTTGTCACCCCCTCTGTTCCCTGGCCAGCTCTCCCTTTTCAGTTGTATCTACATCCTTGGCTTCTACTATATGACTGATTTCCAAAACTTTCTCCAGATTATACCTACTGCCAAGGTACTGTTTCTAAATTGGTATCTTACAAACATCTCACACTTAATATGTAATAAATTGACTTTTTCTCAAGTATTTTCTATTTACATTAATGATAACTTAATTTGCTTGGCCATTGCTTTTAAAAATCCTAGTTATCATCATCCTCCTTACCAAATCAGTGTCTAAGTGCTCTTAAATCTATCTTGAAAAAAGGAAACTTCATGTGGTATCATGTGTACAAGAGAACCATAATTTTGACTAGAGCTGGCCAAGTCACTTTTAGATCTCTATTACATGGCCATGTAGGCCCACTAAAAGTCTGATTACCAATACTATTTTTATGAGTCTAACAAATCAGGTATTAATTTTGTTTTATTCTAGGATCTTTCAAAAGTTTTTAACAAGAGGAAATTCCAAGGTGTCAGCTAGACAAAATCACTGTGGTTTTGTAAAAAAAAAAAAAAAAAAAAACTGACACAATAATAGAGTATGAGTTGCAAGATCTTCTTTTGGTTCCAGAACATTCAGATATTCTCTGGGTCTTTCCTGGCATTCGTTCGTCATAACTGAGGCCATCTAGCAGCTCTGTCTGGCACTGCAATTCAGCAGTTTATCACAGATCCCCTCAGAAAAGAATTCAAGGAATGAGTGAAATTCTGGGCAGTAACACATTACCCCTCCAACCTGTTGAAAGATTGCACAGTTATAAGCCTATATAACTCATCACCAATTTCTACTGGCACTGTTCAGTCTTTAAATGAAAAGCCCATCATCTACCCCCATCTCTGCCTTGAAACATGGGTTACAGGCTGTATTATTTATTTTTTCCCAGGCATTATTATTTTCCATAGCACTGCTTTTGCATAATAAAATGAAAGGTCACCCCATCCTGCCTGTCTCTTCTGTCCTCTCTCTCCTCCCTTCTTCCTCTCTGCTGAGAAACCATTACACAGCCTGCCTTTAGAAAGATAAAGACACAGTTGAAACACAGCTGCTCTCTCTTGTCAAGTAAATGGCATTTCTCACTCTTAGGACACCAGCCTTCTTGGAGAATATGCTGTAATACATTCTCCATTCCTGTTTGTATAACTGTCCACTCTTCTTCCTTTGGGGAGGAGAGGGCACTCTCTAGAGAGTGGTGTGATTCCTGCATGTGGCACAAATTCTGACTCTACTGGAAAAGATTCAGAACTGGCTTTGGAACAGGATGGTATCAGTAACAGGGTCTTCATGGGGGGCAGGTGAGGGCAGACAAGGCGAGAGTGCCCTGAGCCCTGTCAGACAAGTGACGGGCTGACTTGCATAGACTGGCCACTCAGCAGACACACATGAGGTATTCCTTTAGGTTGTTACATTGGGATTTAGGAGCTGGAGGAGTCCAATGACAGTTCTGAGACCAAATGGAGAAAGGAAAGGGGTGAAAATCAGAAAAGAACTGGGTTAAGACAGAAATAAGGAGCTTCGGCCACCATGCAAAGGGTCTCTGGACTTCACAAAGGTTTTCACAGCTCCCTGGCTGTCTAGCTAACCTCATTCTAACAGGAACCAATGCTGGTATTGATGTTACTAACACATCCTTCAAGTACTTAGGCCCTCTGCTCTCTTCACATATCCATGTAAAGAGTCGATTTTATTTGGACTGGGATCTGTAGGTTGGAAACCTTTAGGAAGATTTTTTAGAGGCTCTGATTCCAAATTCTAGTGCCTTCAGCCAGCCAGCTGTGTTTGCTTCATGTCTGCTCTTTAATGCTCCTCCTACACCAGTGTCTGAAGCCTGGGAAGCTGCGGTAAAGCTGTTGTGAATTCCCGGCCCAGAGAATTCTCTTGAAACCTCACAGTCTAAACTCTGAACCTCCTCACACATTAGTTCCACTCAGCCTTTTTACTTTAGTAGTTTTCACAATTGATGTCCTCCTCCTGTGCTATCCCACTTGGAAGTGGTAATAGGGTTCTGAACAGGTATTATTGGTCCAATACCCATAGAAAACTGACTCACAAATTTTCTCCAGACTCCATTCTTTATTCTCATGAATAGGAGGTGCCCAAGACTCCAACAGCCAGGCAAAGAGTAAGACAGGCACAGGCAATATGTTCTCTCAGCATAATGGAATCTGGTTATTGGCTGGGGGGCAGGAACAGGCCTGAAAGGAGGAGAAGCTTGGACATAAAATAGAAACTTGCCTAGATTAGAAGGGTATACATTTCATGATGGCAAAAACCTTGAAAATGCAAAGCTTAAACATCCTTCATTGGCCTGACCTATAGATATATTGACTGAAATCAGAAAAAACACATTGACTAATCTGATTAGCTTATATATAATTAACAAATTCAATGAAAAAAATATTCAACTCCAAACAAAAATAAGTGTATGTTTTATTACAGACTTCATTAAAAATTATCTGGTCAATTTGGCCAACATATTAAGTTTATTATGCATATGGACACATTATGGAGAGGCATATTTGGTTCTTCAGTTCACCATCTCTGCCAAGGAGTAGGTCGGGTTGTTCAGCTTGTGTCATTCGTCATTGACTAGTTAGCCTTTTAATTGCTTCCACCTTATGAAGGAGAATGATGAGAAGAGTTCCCAGGGAGAAGTTTCTGGAAATGGTTTAAAACTTTTACGTAATTTCCTGAGCCATTCACTTATTTCTGGTGATCTGGACTAGAGAGTCAAGTGTACAGACGTGCTTAAGAGGCTAACAATGCCAAGGGCCTCCAGGGCCTGGGGCGTAGATGTGTGGGTGCACCCAACTCCCACAGAGCTGAATCTGAGCTCACTGCCCAGATGGTTGCAATAAAACCCTTCTTTCACAGAAAAGAAAAACATTTTTAAACAGGTCTTCTATGCACAGTATCATCACAGGCAAGCATAGAAAATCAATTCTGAGTCACCCATTTAAATCCAAAGTATTGTTTTTATTTATCTTTAAAATGTATTTGTATCTTTTTTTCCATTATCATTTATGGCTGTTATACCCTCCTCCACCTCCACCTACTCTTCCCCTGCCCAATTACCACAATGTTGTCCCTGTCCATGAGTCCTTTTTCTTTTTTGCTAGATCCTTAACCACCGACCCACATCCCAGAGGTGTCATCCTGCTCTCTATGAGTCTGTCTCTATTTTGCTTGTTAGTTCAGTTTGTTCATTAGATTCCACATATGAGTGAAATCATACAATATTTGTCTTTCTCTGATTGCCTTATTTCACTTAGCATCATAGTCTCCAGGGTAAAATTTTCTTCTTTTTTATAGACAAGTAGTATTCCATTGTGTAAATGTCTCAAAGTGTTTTATCCACTCATCTACTGATGGACACTTGAGCTGCTTCCAAATCTTGGTGATTGTAAATAATGCTGCAAAGTACTATTTTTAGATGACAGTTTCAGCTGTTATTTGATACAACTGATATGTGGACCTTTGGGCCAGAGTTTCAGTCATTTGCTGATCACTAATGGAGTGGGTGACTCCATTAATGACTTATTAACAAGTTTCAGTTTGAGGTTGTGAACTGGTGGCATAATGGTCTTGCCCCGTCTCTGCCAAATGATCAAAGTGCAGTAGCTAAGAATCTCTGACCAAACACGGCTCCTACCCACATCTTTCTCATCTCTGCTCTTTCAGAAATAGGCAGGGTTTTATCAAAGAGCTTTCTTATTTGATGCTGCTATATAAGTGTAACTTGGAAAAAGTAGCATTTTCAAACAAACACATTTTTAAAAGGGAACTTTGTTAAGAATACATAAAGCTGGATTTCATCTTGTGATGTGTTTATAGTCATGAATCAAGCAGGCTTTCTGTGGCCTGAGTTTCTTGCACATTCCCAGAAATTTGTCAAAATCTTCTGAGAGAAATCCTCTGAAAAGGTCTGCTTTTCTGTTTAGCATCTCATTTGTCCTTAGTTTATTCAGCAAGATTCTAGAACCTGGGGCCCAGGGAATGACCAGGAAAGGGTCAGGATTCAGGACTCCCCTTTGCTGGGCAGGGGGTTGATCTTTCAGCCTTTCTCCTTGCAGTTAGGTTTATTGTCCTGGGCTGGCTGCCCGTTATGCATCCACCATGGTTTTTTGTTTATTTGGTGGATAAAGCTTTTCTTGTATTGGTTTTCGTGTTTCTAGATTCCAGAATAATGTGCCTGATGACTGCCAGAAAGTGTTTTTCATCCTAGGCTGACCAGTAACCACGGTTTAGGAACCACGTCAAAAGCAATTTAATTTACCTTAATAAATTTTCACAATAAGTGAAAAATGCGGAGACCTGTCTTCTATTACTTAGTAAACTCAAAATATATAGGCAAAACCAATCAAAACCAGTTTTAACCCAAATGTGTCAGATGATTGCTTCAGGTTTTCCATTTTATTGTTATTCAAATGTGTTCCCTCCAAATACTAAAGCTTATGATCTCCCATTTCTCTATTATCATCTAGCATTTGAGCTACCAGGAAATCAAGTTGGCAATGTGCGTCAAAAGGCAAATAACATGCATATCTTTATGGAAGTGATTCTATTTCCTGACATGTTTTGAAATTTATCCTTGGGAAATAAGTAACTGCTATATACAAAAATGTAGATAACTAAACAATCATCTTGAAGCAGCCTACTTGCCCAAAAAAGAAATTTATAATAGGCAATGGTTTATCCATGTTACAGAATACTATGTGCCATTTAAAAGCTAAACCTTTGAAGAATACTAATGGCAAATATTTGATATCATGAAAAGAAAATAAATGGTGTGGAAAAAGAGATGGAGACAGAGGACTGGGGAAAGGGGTGAGATTGGAAGATGGGAGAATGTGAACAGAACGTACCTTTGATATGTGGGAACACAGCAGGGCCGAGGTGTTAGCTATTGCCGGGAACGTTGAGATGAGCACGTACAGATTCTTCTGAAGACTGGCTCATGCGCAAATTTGCTCAGTTTATTCGTGTTGGTAAGCTATTCTAGAGAATTTTAGGATCTTGAGAAGCAGGCGTATGAGATTATGAGCAGAGGAAGACCACACACTTTCCGCTCAGTGCAGAGAAATCTCTCTCTACTTAGAACTGCATTACAGGCATTCTTAACATCCTGATCACCCTCTCCTAGAATTGAAAATAATACTAATGAAGATTCCCTGATCTCAAATTCTGCTGATCACAATATTCTGCTTCTTCCTCCCTTCCCAGGCACACTTCTTGAAGGAATAGAATCAAAATGTCAACTTTCTTAAATCTATTCCCAATCCTCAGCCCATTGAAACCAGGCTCCGCCTTCCAACCACAGCATCGGGACTGCTGTGGCAAAGTCAGCACATGGCTTCTCAGCTGCCAAATCCAACAGTCCTTCACATGCTCATCTGCTTATGCCCAGTACAGCTTTTAACAACCCTTTATTGAATTTTCTCTAAAATTCTTCAAAAGGATCATTTTTCCCTGCTTATCCTTTCATTCTTTCTTTCTTTCATTCCTTCTTTGTCCCTTCCACTGGCACCCCCACTAGGCCTGACCATTCCCACTGACCTTGTAAAAAAATATCTCATCTTTCAATACTTGGCTCCAAGTTCAATACCACTGTGTAGTCTTTGTTCACCCATTCAGGTTACCTACCTGTCTCTTCAGAGGTATATTTATATGGAAGTTAATAAAATTTGAGCATTAGGACACTTCATTTGCCAAGGCCCCTTTAAGGCCCTGAATGTCATGTGTTTACAAGGTCATAGATCTTCATAGAATATGAAAATGTTATCCAGTTTAATTGTAATAAGTGATCTGCCTCTCACCACTCTGCCCCCACCTGACTTGGCACATGTCTCCTCACATTGGGTAGCTCGGAGTGGCCAAGGGCGTTTAGGGAATCCAGCTCAGGAAGAGTCGAATTAGACATTAATTTGAATTTCATTGGATACATTATGCATTTCATAAACATTTCCATGTACTGTTAAGTGACACTAGCTGTCCCAGTGTAGGAATGGTTTCCAGGAACGCACCTGCTGCCCACGGGGCCGACCCACCAGCAGGGAGGCCAGAGGCTGCATCATAACGAAAACGGCCTGTCATCGGAACACTGGGACTATGAGGCCAGTTGAGTGAAATGGATGCTGAAATGTACCAAACTTCATTCTAATCTTTAAAAGTGAATGATTCAACCTTTAATAACACTTAGTCAAAATGATCAATAATAAAAATGAAGTTTAATGAAATATGCTTACAAAAAGACTGACCTACATTTCTGTTTATGAACAATGATCATAAAGAATCATTGTCATATGAAGAGGTGATTGAAAAGTGTACAGTCAAAATACATAGAGAAAATGTTATAGAAATTTCTTATGTATTTAGATAATAAAATGGTATGTTGGGTATTTTTCTCCCGCTTTTGTGATACTTACGGTATTCATCAGATTTTTAAAATTTAGAATTCTTATAGTTTCTTTTCTCACTGTAAATAAAACTTCTTCATACTTAAATTTATATTTGTAATTTAGTATTTTTCCTTTCAGGAGAGCCCTGAAAATCACATAAACTTCAGGCTCCACAAGCCTGAATGCCTCTGGCCTAAACAGCAGCCTCAGGTCTTCATCCGGCAGCTCCCCTGCTTAATCCAAGTCCGAGTGCCTACTTCAGGCTCAATAAATGTTTGTTGAGAAATACTTCATTCCCAAATCTTATGATGTTATACTTTGGGTTTATTTTATCTTAATACAACCAAAGGGTGTGAACTAAGGGCATCCTAAGAAACCAATTCCAGTTCAGCGGGGGTACTTTAAGCTGCTGTGCTTTCCTGCTCGTATACTGCTTCTCAACATTGTGTCCCATTGAATCCGTACTGTGTCCCCACTCCTAACAAGCAGTTCTGAGAGGGAAGTTCATAGCAATATAGCCCTACCTAAGAAAGATAGAAACATTTCAAATAAACAACCTAACCTTACACCTACAAGAACTCAAGGAACAACAACAAAGACAGGCCAGAGCAAGTAGAAGGAAGGAAATACCCAAGACCAGAGCAGAATTAAACAACACAGAGACTAAAAGCACAATTCTAAGAATCAATAAATCCAGGAATAAAGGAAAGAAATGTAGGAATCCTTCTAATTATTGTAGGTGAATCAGAGTATGGAATGCACAAAATGAAGAAGAAATTAAAGAAGGATAATGACCAATATCTGCCTAGGAGCCGTTAAAACACTGAGCTCCCATATTCCCTGTTTTGTAGAAACTATCCAGCTGCTAGGAGCAGTCAGGGCCTAAAACTCATCTTCAAACATCAACTCCTTTACTTCGTTACTTTTCTTTGTCTTGGAGGCCTCGCTATTTCAGGTACTAACTCTACTTAGAGACCTAAATTGTAGGTATTCAGCCAGTTACTGAGTCTGCAGAGCACACACTCAAGTCTGGCTTTTTCCACTTTCAATCTCCCTCTTTCCCCTGCTCTAGAGATGTTCTCTTCTATGGGCCTCCAAAATACTCTCCTTAGTTTGATTCTCATGTTAATCTCTTTTCATGTCATTGGTACCTAATTTGCTCCTCTTCTGGGTTTCATAATCAGAACCCTATGACCTCACCTCACTCTTGACTTCAATCCAGCTCAACTTTTTACTTCCTTTGCTGACTAGTTTTTCCCTTACAGATTTTTATAACCATGGAGATGCAGTCCTTTTCTTTTGTCTTTTGTAGGTGTTCATCTGTCATCTTCACCGTCAGACCCTTTACCTCAGCATCCCCTCTATCTATAGACTTTACAAGCAAATTTCCTGAAAATAATTCCTATTTCTCTGATATTTAGCTCTTGTGGTTTAATCCAGTTTATCCCCCATCCTCCCATACTGAAAGTCACTTATAAATAAATATAAACCTGGCTTCCCCAATCCCATGTCTACAGACCACTCATGAATGCTATACCTCCTTACTGAGAGAGAGAGAAAGGGAGAACAAACTTAGGAAGTCAATAAAAGTAAATGTAAAATAATCAGGATAAACAAAAGAGAGAAAGATGTGGAAATACTAGCTTTGAAGAAGACAGAACTCTCACATTCATCGTTCTAGATAAAATGAAAAAGAAGATTTGGAAAACAAAGTTGAGAGTGATCTATCTTCTGGAGCAAATTGAAAAATAAGTCTAAAGCCTTGAATTATATGGTAGATATTCAAAATGAAGCAAAATTTTGAAAAATACATAAATTTATGTTGCACTGGGAAGAGAAACATCTCCCTCTGTTCGAGAAGAATGACAAAGTAAACCGAAGACGGAAGCTCCTGGGCCCTGAGGGCCCACCGTGAGCACAGAGAAGGAGAAAACGCAGTCACCAAGCGAACGAGTGCTAAGGGCTGATCACATTCCAAACTTGTGGAAAAATACAGAACTGCATAACTCTTCTTTATGTGCCGCGTTTTTAAATGTGACATTTAAAAGAATAATATAAATAAAATAGAAATGCATTGGCACAAGAAATGCGTAAGGTTAAAAGGGTACACAATAGATATTTACATGAGAATTCTTTGGAGGTAGATTAAAAGCATATTCAAGTTTGAAGATCCAGGGACAATGTTTCAAAGGCAGTACAAATATTTTCTTCTGGTTTTTGAATAAATTTGGTTTGACTTAAAGAATTAGTTACTCATAACTATAGGCTTTTCAGAATTATTAATTAAAAACTAACTAACAGTAGTCTCAACCTGGATTTCTTTTTAGTTTCCTTGACAAATTAGCTGTGTTTCTTGAAAGGGAAATATAACAAAGTTGTGTTCCACCTTTTTGGAAGGTCTGACTTTCATTCCTCCGCCATCACATAGGAAGCAAACAGATTTTTTTCTACTAATGATGGCATAAATTTGTGCTCAAAGAATAGAACATCCCAAGGGAGTGTCAAATCATGAGAAAAGAATAGACAGGGAATTAAAATCTGCATTATGTGATCTTGGCCAAATTTGAAGAATGGCATTTTGCACATATTGAGAATGTTTCTCTGTATTTACATTAGAATCCTTTTCTACTTGATGTACAAAACAACATACACATCTTTGATAAATGAAAGCTTCCATTTTGGATAACAAGTCTCTAGGATTTTACTCTCCCAGGTCATATAAAACGTGTAGTAAACAAAAGCCAATGACAATATCCCCACTGCCCTCTGTCCACATTCCAGCCCCCCAGTAGGACCACAGTATTTCCAGGGACTAGATGCCATGTGCTAACCAAACAGAGTGACTAAAACTGCTTTCTGCCAATTCATAAGGAAGTCCCCAGAAGTAATCTGAGCAGTAGAAACAGCAAGAAGAGTACAAAAAAAGTACATTTCTTTCTGTTATATCTTAGATCATACTGGGTCCCCAGAAAGGTCCCCATATTCAACTTTCCTGATTGTTACAAAGAGATTTCCCCTAATGCTCTTGCATCCTCATGTCCCATTCTGATGCATGTGTGGTACTCCCAACTTTGGCATAATTCCCTGGCCATAGATTGCATGATCTCTGAAGTCTTTTCCTGAGAGAAGATCCAATCTTACAAGAAGAGCTGTGCTTCCTGGGGACACACAGAATAGCCCCACTGTCTTCTCAGGAAGCTGCATGTGTGCACTTTTCTGCTTAACCAGCCACACCCGTAAGTAACTCAAGCAAAGGCGCATCATAAAGAGTTCACATATGAATTGTTTTGGACAATGTTATGGCAAGAAGTGAAGTGTTTCAAGTTTGGTACTATTTCTCACATAATAAGAGTAAACATCATTTTGCTGACAAGTCTTTTAGCAAGCCCAGCTCTCACATTCTTAGCTGTAGTGAAGGGTATTAAAGCCATAAACCAAATTCCATCTGAGTGTTGTGATCAGGGAGGGCACCTTGACCTGTGGGAGTTAGTCAGCTTAGGTCTCAAGGGGAATTTATGCATTTGGGGAACCATTTCTTTAAAGAATTAGAACTAGGTTTCTTGAATCAAAGGGAGATGTCTCATTCTAAGAAATTGAACTAGTTCTGATAGCCTAACAAAATTGAGAGTATTACAATTCAGTGTATCACTGAAACTCATTTATATGTGTGAGGTCAAGGCTGAGATTACTGTGGCATTTGTTAACATAGTCATAAAATTCTCTCACACTCCTCCTATGAAAAGACAGGTATATCCCTCCTCTCCATAAATTTGGACTCATTGACTGTCTGATGAGTAGAATTCAGAGGAAGAGATATATGCTTGTTTTCATACTCAGGCCTTAAAGACATCGGGCTTTCACTTCCTCTCTCTTGGGATGCTCACACTTGAGAGCCAACCACAACGCTTTAAGAAGGCCCAAGCAGCCCATGAAGAAACTCTCATGAGAGGAACCAAAGACACTGGTGCATAATTTGGGCTAACCTCCCAGATAATGGCGCCAACTTCCCAGCCTTGTGAATGAGCTCTCAGTCAAGTTGCCCCAGCTCATTCCCATTTTAGCAGATGAGTTGCCCCTGTTGTGCCTTGACAACATTTTAGATTTATGATCAAAACAAATTACTGTTGTTTTAAATGACTAAATTTTAGGGTAAATTATTGTGTAGCAACATACAACTAATAAAATCAACTTAGCACAGGATATAGTTAAGCAATTTAATCTGAGGATTAAAAGTGATATTTCCTTAATCCAGTTTTGAGTTTGAAATCTAAGAAAGCAAATTCAGTTTAAGAGAGAATGTACTCTGTAACAAACGTAAATTTGATTTAGTGTTTTGCTATAAGCTCTGTCAAATCAATACCCTGCAGGTTTAAAAATAAAAACAATAATATTGATAACAAAAACGTAACACTATTGGCAAAATTAAATGATAGTATTATTCCTAACATGTAGGTCTTATTGTTGTTACCTTTGACAATTTTCGCCTTCAGTTGCACATCTCTCCGTGATGGACTATTTCAGCGCTTTAATTTTTCTGAAACATTAGACTACGTGGAAAGTACTGTGATTACAGGACCATTAAGATGTTCAGTCAGCATGGGACAAATACATCAATGCAAAACCTTATGAAATTTAAAGTAAGTAAAACACAGCCTCCTGTGTTACAACACGTTTCAGGCACTTACAATAAAAATATATTCATTTATTTAGCCTTTCACTCGACAAATACGTTATGAGCTCTAGTCATTTACCAAGCAGCTACTAGTAGCAAAACATAAAAATGAATAAGAAGGTGTAATGAATAAAAATGAATAACAATAATTACCTTCTGAAAAGGAGAACTTTTCTTTTTCACCTCAGTTGGCTTCAAATACCTTCCACTCTCATCTGCAAAGTCTTTCTACCTGTACACCTGAAGAACCTGGGGCTCATGGACCTCAAACAAATTTCCCACCTGTCTCCAATGGGGAAGAAATTGCCTATGGAGACAACCCACACACCTCCACAGGATTCAGATGCTGAATATTCTGGAAAAGGCAATACATTGGCCTAGATTCCTTCATATTTTAGCCAGTGTGGTGGTATCTGAACTTTTGCTTGCCAATGTTCCTCCCCCTCTTGCAGTAACGGCACCTTGATCTTCCTCTCAGGGCCCCCGGCAGTGTCCACGTTTACTACTGCTCCCAGGTAACTAAGAAGCTGCACTCCTTTCTGTTTTTCCTGAATACAATAATTGCTAGATTTGGGTAGGAACCACAAGTCAGGAAAATTTGGACTCTCTTTGTAGCTACTGGGAATGGTGGACTCTCTTTGACCTGGGGTTTCAAGCATAGGCGATATAGGTCTGGAGCTCGTGGGGCACCACAAGGGTAGTCTCTGACCTGGAGTGACTCTGACAGAGGGAAGCAGAGCAGAGATGTGGGGAGATCCATTAGGTACTGGGGGTGGGAGCCAACTACATGAGCCAGTAATTCCCATCCTTTGGCTGAAGCTCATTTGAATAAGGTTTCTGTCATCTGTAATCAAAAGATTGCTAAAATAGCTGATCTATCATATGAACCTATTTCTGGCCAAGAAGTGGCATACAGAGGTGAGCAGTACTTGAAAGAGGAGGTTAAGAAGAGCCCAGAGCTGGGGCTTCCCCAGTGAGGGTGTTCCAGGCACATGAAGACAAACACGAGGGTCCTGAGGATGCCTGTGGTTTGGGAGCTGATAAAAAGCAGTTGATAAAAAGTTAGGGTGACTCCTAGAAATTCTCTTTACTTGTACCCATGGACTCAAAACTTTACAACCTTGCATATACTAGAACCTAATATTTTAGTAAGATTTCAAAAATTATCGACACCATGACTTAATTTTTCAAAGAACATTCACACAAGCATTTTAATTACCATATTTTTCGGACCATAAGACGCACCGAATCATAAGACACACCTAGGTTTTAGAGGAGGAAAATAGGGGAAAAAAATTTGAAGCAAAAAATGTGGTAAAATATTTAATAACATAAATAACATAATATTTCACCAATGTAAATGTAAACAGCCAGGTAAGCTACATTTGGACTATAAGACACACACCCATTTTCCTCCCAAATTTTGGGGGAAAAAAGTATGCCTTATAGTCCAAAAAACACGGTAATTCTCACAACTGCCCAATAAGGTTCATCATTATCCCATATTAGACATCACATAACAAAACCCCAGGCACGGAGGACATGGATTTGGATTTAAGTATCAAAGTTAATGTTCTTTCACTACTCCACCCCTATTGAAGAAGACTTAGATCAACTTTATTGTAATCTCACATTTGAAGCATTTTTGTTGGGGAAAAAAAGGAATATCAAAGTATTTCAGAAACTTGTATCAAAGGAAGATTATAGGAACAAAAAGTTACCTGTTTGGGATTGCAAACTGAAAAGAAAAACCTCTGTTTTCTGCTATATCAGGATAATCAGATAATATTTTAAAACTGTTAGTAGGTTTTTCTGACTCCGTGACCTCCTCTCCTCTTCAGGCCAGACTAGGTTGCCAGGGGCACAGGCAGGGCTGGAGAAGGGGCAGGCGGGAAAGAGGGAGCCGGGATTGTTAGGGGAGTTGTGGCAGAGTTGACAGCAGCCCTCCCACGCTCACTCTGTAATTCCAAATAAGATTTTGCTACAAGAAAATCAGCTGGAGAAGTTCGCATTGTCAAAGAGAAAGGATTTCCTGATTAATTTCACCCCATTTAATTAAGAAGCTGACCAGGAGGAGAACTATCACCTTTTTGTATAAGGAAAAGCCTAGGAAGACAAGAGGAGGATTTCACAGAAAATCCATCCTCTTGCTCCCCTGAGAGATTGTGTGGGTAGAAAGTGTGCAGGGAAGCAGATAAGAAGGAGAAAGTGGGAAGTCATAACCTGATATTTCCACCCTAAGAATTCGGTGCAGAGCCAGCAGGCACCCTGCACAGGCGGAAAGGACACCGGGGGCAGTGGGGCAGCTGCTCACTGTCTGTTCCCTCCAGTCTGAGGCCCAGCATCATGAGGAGGATGGAGAATATGGTCAGGCAGAAAAAGGGTTTTGATGCTGTTCCTAAACCTCATCCAGCTTCTGTGTGGCACTGATAGTAGGTTGAGAACTTTGGGCCTTGACCTGATAGGGCAGGTAGACGACAGGACAGATGATCCTGGAGAAGCTATAGTGTATGCAGTCTGGGCCAGGAACCACATGGCAGATGTGAAGAGACTCAGAGTGATTTACGTGTCAGAGAAAGCCAAGAGAAATAGGGCGACCAGGGACAGGCCCTGGCCCAGAACAAGTCAAGGAAGAAAAATCACAATGTCATCAGCCGCAGATCTCAACAACGAAGCAGGTTCACACCAGGCCAAGAGGCCCTTTCACCTGTGCCCTGAGGTTATGTGAGCCTCTCCTTCATTACCCAAACACCTCCCCTGGGGAGTGCCAAGAAAAAGGGAAGAATTGGAAAGCCTGAGTAATTATTCCAAAGCATTGATTTAAACCTAAGGAGACTACTAAAATTACTAGACCTAACTGGACTAAAACTAGTGTGTGAGTGGAAGAAGGGACATTGCCAGTAAGTTGGAGCCTCCTGAGTACTCTGGACCCCATTAGTCGATATCTGTGCTAAATTCCTACCTGGGTCTTGGTGTGTTCTTATTCTTTCTACCACACAGGATTTGATTTCTTCCTTTGGAACACTGTTCCCCTAGCTTGCTTAGTGAAAAGAATCACCTGGAGAATTTATTAAAAACACAGATTTTTATATTTTATATGCAGTCCCACCAGACTCCTGAATTGGAATCTCTAAGGGAGGGTCTGAGAATCTATACTTTTTGCAAACATCTCTGGTGACCCTTGTGATCACTTCAACAAATGCTGCTGTAGATTATAGAGTAGCTCCAACATGTCAAACATAATGTCATAAGGCCTCTGAATTGTGTGGCCTGGCAGGCTGATTCTGGCTGTTTGCAACTACTATGAAAAGTGTTGTAACTCTTCTTGAACCATGATTCTTCTTGATTGTATTTCTTCTTCTTCAGTGTTTAGGGGCCCGAGTATTATAATTTCATTAGCATGCTTACACAAAGCCAGATTAAATTCTGTCAATTGAGTTAAAGATATTAAGTCTTCTGTTTTGACTCTTGCGGACAAATCCAAAGCTTGGATGGCTGTTTCCCACAATTCACTCTGGCCATCAGGATTAGTCTGGAGTGAAGAGTGTCAATCAGAGCAAAGCTAATGATGTGGATTCTTTGGTGAAGTGAAGGATGCTCTTTCTCTACCCTAGATTTGAGTGGGGTAGAGATATCAATTCATTTTAATTAATTTCCATTCAGGGTATTAACCACAATATTTGGGGGCAAGACATAAAAATCTTCATTTCTAACAGGGTCACCCAGAAAGTTTGCAGATTTCATCACCAGATAGTGAGCAAGAACCTATGCTTATATCAGACACAGCCCAGATTCTGGAGAAAATAAAGGTATTTTAGTCAGGAAACTTGGTAATTTCCAGGCAACAAAGAGAGCATGGCTTGAAGGCCATGAGGAAGAACCCATGGCTCAGCTGGGAAAATGCCTCTCTTCCAAGCGCTAAGTGGCCAGACTGAGTCTCTGGAGACCAGAGCAGAGGCTGCTAGTCAAGTGGAAAGCATTCTGGACCCAGCAGGAACTTCCTGGCATGGACCTGTTAAACAATTACTAGAAAAGAAGGACAGAAGGATGGCTAAGACCTGAGATATGTCTTCCAGAGCCAACAGATTTCCAAGCCTGCGAGAGAAGCAGAATGTGCCAGACAGCCCTGTGGGGGCGCCGGGAAGGAATCGCAGGCCCTGTCTTGGGGATCAGGATGGGCTTTGAGAAGGCCGGGTTGGAGCCCGATTCTGAAAACAGAGTAGACGTTTGTTCTTGATTTTATTTTGTTTTCATATTTTACCATGTTTCAAAAAGGATTTGAAGCAATGTTCAGTTGGGGTGCTCCCAGCTGAGAAGTAGTTTGCGGGCAGAGAAAACAGGAGGAAGCAGGCACAAACTAATGATACATGAATACAACGGGGGCGGGGAGGAGAAAGGGTGCAGTGGGGCGGGGAGGTGGGTGGGAAAGGTACCATCAGGGGGTGCTCCACCCACCCAGGTGGAAGGCCTTGAGGGCCTGAGCTGAGGCAGGATCAGTGGACCTGCAAAAGAGGGAAACACATGGAGACATTTTAAGAAGTAAAATCTGCAGGACTGGCTACAGATGGAATATGGTGGTTAAAAAATAGGTAGTAGTTAAGAAAAATGCTGAAATTTTTAGTTTTGGTGCAGAACAGATGAAAACATTATTAGCCAATATGTAAACTACAGTATTAAGTGTCAGGCAGAGAAACACCTGGGCATAGATGAAGCAGCCAGTTTAGAAGCAGTCAGTTTGGAATTATAAAAATATAGGTTATAGGTGAAAGGGGATCAGAAGGGACAAACTTCCAGTTATAAAATAAATAAGTCCTGAGGATGTAATGTACAACATGGTGACTGTAGTCAATGATATGATACTGTATTGTGTATATGAAAACTCTAAGAGAGTAGATCTTAAAAGTTCTCATCACAAGAAAATAATGTGGTAACTACATAAGATGATGGATGTTAACTACTTATGTGGTGATCATTTTACAATGTAAACAAATAACAAATCATTAATTGTACACCTGAAATTAATATATCAATTATACCTCAATAAAAATTAAAAGAAAAATTCTCAAACCAAAGTTGTTTTAAATATCTTAGAAGAGTTAAAATTATTAAATAAAGTGTTTTGATATCTAAGCACCAAGAAAAAAGATGCTTCAAAGAAAGAGCAACAACAAACAGATGGTCTATAAAAACCTACCTCATTTTAAATATATATTTTATTGATTATGCTATTACAGTTGTCCCAAATTTTCCTCCCTTTTATTCCCTTCTGCCCTGCACCCTCCTCCCCCATCATTCCCTCACCTTAGTTTATGTCCATGGGCTGTTCATATAAGTTCCTTGGCTTCTCCATTTCCCATACTATTCTTAACCTCCCCCTGTCTATTTTGTACCAACCATTTATGCTTCCTATTCCCTGTGCCTTTTCCCCCTCTCTTCCCCTCCCACTCCCCCACCGATAACCCTCCATGTGATCTCTATTTCTGATTCTGTTCCTGTTCTAGTTGTTTGCTTAGTTTGTTTTGTTTTTGTTTTTGATGTTTTAGGTTCGGTTGTTGATAGCTGTGAGTTTGTTGTAATTTTACTGTAATTTTACATATTTTTTATCTTCTTGTTCTTAAATAAATCGCTTTAACTTTTCATATAATAAGGGCTTGGTGATGATGAACTCCTTGAATTTGACCTTATCTGGGAAGCATTTTATCTGCCCTTCTATTCTAAATGATAGCTTTGCTGGATAGAGTGATCTTGGATGTAGGTCCTTGCTTTTCATGACTTCAAACACTTCTTTCCAGGCCCTTCTTGCCTGTAAGTTTTCTTTTGAGAAATCAGCTGATAGTCTTATGGGAACTCCTTTGTAGGTAACTGTTTCCTTTTCTCTTGCTGCTTTTCAAATTCTCTCCTTATCTTTAATCTTGGCTAATGTAATTATGATGTGCCTTGGTGTGTTCCTCCTTGGGTTCAACTTCTTTGGAACTCTCTGAGCTTCTGGACTTCCTGGAAGTCTCTTTCCTTGGACAGATTGGAGAAGTTTTCCTTCACCATGTTTTCAAATTTGTTGCTCTTCCTTTTCTCCTTCTGGCACCCCTATGATTTGGATGTTGGAATGTTTAAAGTTGTCCCAGAGGTTCCTAAGCTTCTCCTCATTTTTTTTGAATTCTTGTGTCTTCATTGTGTTCTGGTTGAATGTTTATTTCTTCCTTCTGCTCCAGATTGTTGATTTGAGTCCTGGTTTCCTTCCCTTCACTGTTGGTTCCCTGTATATTTTCCTTTATTTCACTTTTTGTAGCCCTCATTTTTTCCTGTATTCTGCAACCATACCCAACCAATTCTGTGAGCTTCCTGATTACCAGTGTTTTGAGCTGTGCATCTGATAGGTTGTCTATCTCTTCACTGCTTAGTTGTATTTTTTCTGGAGCTTTGATCTGTTTTTTCATTTGGGCCATATTTTTCTTGTCTCAGCATACCTTTTAGTAGTAAGAGGAGGAACCTTAGGTATTTGCCAGGGCAGGGCAACCCACTTTGCTGCATTGTGGCACTGTATGTGGGGTGAGGGGTCCAAGTGGGAACAATGCCACTTGCTCAGCTCTCTGCTGGCTTTTAGTCACTTCCTCCACTACCCACGAGCAAATTGGCCCCTTCTGGTGCTGATTCTCAGGTGGGAGGGTTTCTGTAAGTTCTAGGACTGTGTGGGTTTCTCCAATAAACTCCTGTGAGGCTGGGAGTTTCTCCTGCCACCTCAACTCCCACAGGTTTTTTCAGTCAGAGGTTTCAAGGCTTTGTTTCTCTGTACTGGAACCCTGGGCTGGGCTGTCTGTCTCACTCTCCAGTTTTTCCTCCTGGTTTCTCTGCATGCAAATGTGGGACTACCTGTTCCACCAGGCACCACCTCACCCACCCGGGTCCTCTAGCTGCCACCTTGCCATGAGTCCTCTACACCCTAGCTGCCCGTCTCTACCCCTCTAATGAGTCTGGATGAATGTTCTTTAACTCTTTTGTTGTCAGACTTCCATACAGTTCAATTTTCTGGCAGTTATGCTTATTTTTTGTTTTTAAATTTATTTTTATCCTTCTTTTGGTTGTGCAAGGAGGCAAAGTGTATCTACCTATGCCTCCATCTTTGCCAGAAGTCCAGGATATGCATCAAAAACCTACTTGATGACCTCAATCAAGGAGAATAATTTTGACAAAATGATGTGAAATCAGGCTATTCTGCTATTTAACATATTAGGCACTAGTTTTAGCTGCAATTGCAAATAAAGGGGAACATATGATTCTACTATCATAAAAAGTGTTGATTATAAAGTTATGTATCTGTAGTAAGCACCAGGTACAACACAAATAGAATAAGGTGTAGTGCTGAATAAGAGAACTGTGAGACAATCCTGAGGCTAAACAAACAGTAAACATAGATAAATGACAGATAGATAGATAGATGATAGATAGATAGATGATAGATAGATAGATAGATAGATAGATAGATAGATAGATAGATTATGTAGGAAAAATATCTCCAGATCAGCTACTACTCAGAGCTGAGAGCTTAGGCTCCAAACTTAAGGAGGGAGAAGAGCAAGAAGAGTACATACTGGAACACAAAAACTTCAAAAATAAGATGAAAATAGAACAGGAGCTTAATTTGCAACATCCTTGAGACCTAGGGACTGAATACTACATACATTATTTTATCCTGTGCTTCCTTGAGTTTTGGTGTTGCAGTTGTTTTATTTCGTTGTGTTCATTTTTGCCTAGCAGAAAATACTCTGAGAAATGAGAGGGTGCCAACAGGCCAGAGGATAGCAGTACCAAGTCCTACATTCTTGCTTCAGAAGGGGGCAGGGGCAGGGGACAAGGGGACAAGCCAGAGGGAAATAATGAACAGCACAACTAATTACTAAAGCTGCAGGGTCAGCTGAGGGGCCAAGGGAACTGATCCAACCTGCAAGACACCTAGAGCTTTAACCAGTGAATATTGTGCTCAACCAGTCCAGGTCTCTGGGGATTGCATAGGTCAAGCCCCTGTCTCTAAATAAGGCACAAAAACAAACCGAGTGAGCACGCCCTGCCTTTACCTGTATTTTCTTTTAGGCAAAAACAAACAAAACAAAACAATTGCAACACCACGAAAAATGTATCTGAGTATCAGTCCCTAGGTGTCAAGGATGTTGCAAATTGAGCTCCTATACTATTTATATCTTATTTTTTTATTTTTTTTACTCTAATTGATATTCACCTTGTTCCTTCTCCCTCCATTGAACATATACACTGCTTTGAGGAAAGCAGCAGCATCAAGTACGAGAAACTTGGCAGGCCCACAGGACTGACAATGTGCTGAGGGTCAGCTGATGTTTGACTTCACCAGGACTCAACCTGTTTGAGTTTCCAGCCCCTCTGAACCTTAACAATGAGCACATATCACTGAGGCCTCTGATAATGGAAAGCTTTTCTCTGCTATGTTCTCCAGCTGTCACTTGAACTTACTGGTTAAATTTTAGCAAACAATAGTGAGACTGTCAAGTCAAACAGTAACTCTTTTAATGATTCCAGTGAGGTCTCTGGATTTACTTGATGTCAAGAGTCCAGGCTTGGCAGAGAAGACAGAGAAAAAATGACAATTAGGGGAGCAAGACATATAATCAGAAAAAAATTCTCCTTTTTGGAAGACAAGGGGTATCTACAGGTGAGTGCCCTCCTCCTAAATGCATATTAAAGTCGTGAATTAAATCTGTAAGCCTTGAATACTTCACTATGACAGTCTTCCCTTAACTGAGTGGAATACAGTCCAGGACTCAGTGGATGCCTGAAACTGCAGGTATCCAAACTGTACATATACTATATTTTTTTCTTCTGCATACATACCTATGATGGAGTTTACTTTCCAAATTAGGCACACTAGGAGACTAAAAACAACAACCAATAATAAACTAGAACAATTAAAATAATATACTGTAATACAAGCTATGTGAATGGTTTCGGGGCCATTATAGGGGTTACTTGAATACAAGCACTGTGACACTGCAACAGTTGCTCTGATGACGCAGTCAGCTAAGTGACTTGCCACTGGGGACTTCACACAGCAAGGATGAGTCACGCCCCTGGTGAAACAGCGGGAAGGTGCCAGATTTCATCACAGTACTTAGAACAGCACACAATTTAAAACTTATTAATTGTTTATTTCTGGAATTGCCTATTTAACATTTTCAGACTGAGGTTGACTGCAAGTAACTGAAACTGTGAAAAGTGAAACCACAAGTCAGCAGGGGTGGGGTGGGGGGCGGGGAGGCTACTATATCTTTGTTGATTGTACATCCAAGGATTTGAAGCCTGGACCAGAGTCTTGAATGCACAAGAAATAAGAAACACACAGACATTGAAAACAGAATAATGGGAAGTTTTGTGGATGAGAAACATTTTAAGGAAAAAGGATAGGACATGGATTTGCTGTGATCACAGAGTATGAACTCCACAGTAACCAAGTTGGGAAGAGTTTGGTGAAGCCCTGGTCAAGTAGGGTTCTCCTCCCTCACCATCGCTGTCAATCCCAAGTTTTCACTTGTTACAAAAACAGGCAGGGGAGGTATTTCAGGTATTTAATAAAGAAAATGGTGAGGTCTGACCAATTAGAATGGATGTGGGCCAGAGTGTTGGAACAGGAGCTAGAGAGCTCCTGCCAGGCCGCATCCGGAGGAGATCCCAGGAATGGGGCCCTGGCAGCCGGGGCATCAGAACAGCACTCAGATCAGAGCCATTTCAGTGGCTGACACATTGGTACACTTGCACCATAGGAGCCAGCTGAATATCTGCCCTGTCGATGGGCCCTGCTTTTGTTCTACTTGTTTCCTCTCCTCGAAACCCATGTGAGAGGCTCTTTATGCAGCAGCCTAAGCATCTGATTCTATATCACCCCAGAGTGGTTGTCTGTTACTTAACTGTCTCCCTTGCTGTTGTGAAAACCTTGAAAAAAGCATCTTTTTCACGATGTTTCTTGCATCTAACACTTTTACCTCTAACTTAGGTAGGAGTGCTGGAATCCTGAAAGAGGTGATATATGAGAGATGCTTATGTGAGATAAAATTCAGAGAGGCAGGGAAGAGGAGAACTGGCTTTGCAAGTTGCAGCAATGGAATAAAAAAAGAAAGACAGGAAAGTGAGCAGTGAAGGGCTGTGGTGGAAGGAGTCAAAACCAAAGTCTGGTTGCACAAAGGAAGTCAGAAGGGCAGTAGCAAGGATGAAGACTGAAAAGGTGTTCTGACACCAGACTGGAAAGTGACATCAGCGACCAGCTGGGGAAATCAAACTGTATGATGTAAACATGTAGAGAGGTGAAAAACCAGAACATGGGTGAATCGTCTGCCAGCGTGTAATGTATGGAGTGGACAAGAGTCTAAGATTCGGGCCCAGGAAAGGGTTGTTTCAATTGTCTAGGTGGAAGGCAATGTCATAACTTAACCTTAGCAGGTAATGGCAATGGGAATGGAGAGGACAGTTTAGACGTGAAAGACACTGTGGACTCTAGCTCACAGCCCTCATTAACTGACCAGAAGCACGAATCATGAAGGGTGAGAATCAATGATTCCAGAGAGAATTCTGCTCCCTTAACAGCATGAGTTATTCAGAGAAGGTCCATCTGGGGATCTGGTTGGGAGAGGCGAAGAAGGGTTATACTAAAAACACTTGAATCCTATGGACTAGGCAGAAAACCAAAGGATGGGTTGCAATGAACAGTCACAAATGTGGGATCAAAGCTCAGGAGCGACATCAGAGATGGAGAGTGAGGATAAACTCAAACAGACCTCGGTTTTACTGAACACAAAAAGGTAAAGCTCCTGTAGGTGGATTGGGATCCTGGCTTCGGCACCTACATCCTTATCTGCTGAGTCGGCCGGCAGGTGTAGCTCCTGAGCCACCTGACTGGGCTGCCGCTATGCCGAGCTGGAGTCCCAGAGGCCAGGCAAGAGGAGAGGCAGTCGTTACCCAGAGCGTTCTCAACCTCCAGAGAATTATACTTTTCAAACCTTTTTAACAGCGTTATTTACAAATCAGTAAACACGGAGATTACATTTTATAGAACAAAAGTTTATACATTAGTAAAATACATTAACCATGGCTAGGAAATCCTGGATTGTTCAGAGAAGTTTTAGTGTAACTGAAGAAATCCACTGTCTTTAAGAATCAAATTGCCTGTTTTCTCTAGGTACACAATACAATATTGATCTAAAGCTGACATGGTCGTTGTTATTAATAATAACGACACAAGCCTCAACTCATCATGTAGACTGTGCCTGTAGTCTGCCATTATTGAGTCTACTTGTAGTAACTTTGTTTATTTTTGCTGAGTATCAACAAAATATTTCCTTTTCTGGAAAGGGATTTTTAATTTTTTACTTTTTAAAACAATTTATTCCAGGCTACTTCTATACTGGATACTTCGAAAAACTAAGAGTTTCAATAGCCACATGCCCACATTAACAATAATTTTAACATGTTTACCTTGGGTAAGAGCACGCTTTTGCAATTAAGCATTTCATTTCACCAAAACAATTATACTACATACACTTGGATAATTTTCTCCTCTCCTGAATTTACTTGTATTTCAATTAAAAAAGTAAAATTAAGCAAAATGATCAAGTGTGTGCACTCTGGAGTCAGACTCCCTTGGTTTGGACCCTGAGGCTCTGTAAGCGCTTCCTGCCACTGCCGTACCCAGTGACCAGAACCGGGGTGGTTCCGAACGACAGACGTGACCGGTGTCAGCAGGGCCACGCTCCCTCTGAGAGCTCTAGGGAAGAATCCTTTCTTGCCACTTATATCCTCTGGTGCCCAGACATTCCTGGGCTTGTGGCAGAAGCACGGCAGTCTCCACCTCTGTCCTCACACGGCCGTCTCCCAGCTGCCTGTGTGTGCGTTCTGTCTCAGGGACACCCTGAACACTGCCTCTAGGGCCCACTAAGGCCCTCGACTTAATTACATCTGCACAGGCCCTTTTCCAAGTAAGGTTACTTATACAAGTACCAAGAGTTAGGACCTGGTCATATGGTTTGGAGGGCAAAATTCAGCCCCATCACCAGCTATGTGGCCTTAGGCAACTTACTTTATATCTCTTTTATTTTCTCACCTGTAAAATGGGGGTGATAATAGCACTCAGTAATTATATAAATAAATAATATGTGTAAACTACTTAGCACCATGCTTGAAACATGAATATTGACTATTATTTGTTGGATAATGGAAGAAACACACAAACATAACAAGGTCAAGTTATGATACTGCTCTTTACCATGAACTATGCTTTACATTTCTGTAATATATGTTTTCCATTTTAAGTTTTATACAATCTTTCATTTCAGCTTCACTAAATCTTTGTGAAATAGGAGATTTTAAGTGTTATATTATACTGTTCTGCAACTAAGTTAATTGAGATACGACGTGGTTAAGTCATTTCCAGAAAATAGAAAAGCTGGAACTTGTTCTGCCAATATACCAAGGCAAGTTATTTTATATTTTTAGGACAAGCCATTCTTCCATATCAATTATTTTATCTAGATATAAGGGAGTGACTGTGATAGAGATCTTGATTTGAAATATACCTATAGCAATTAATATTGGAGAGAGATTAAAAAGCAAGATGAATTAGAAAAAATATCAATATTTATGAAGTGATTAAAGGTAGGCTTTATTTGAAATGTCCTTTTCTCCAAGTTTCACATTTAATACTTCAGAATATTTGATACAAAATAGGTTACCAGGCAACTTCTTCAGGCAAATCCCCTCAAATTTGTTACTCCACCGCCCTGGAATTGTGGTGGGCTAGAACTCCAAGGGAGCTGTTATTCACTTTGTCCCCTTTCTAACCTTGCTCAGTGGCAGTTAACAGAGGTTCCAACCCAACCTGGAACACTTCAGGGAAAATGGGGGCAGAGCCAGGTAAGAACAGACAATAAAAGAGCAGTAGGAAGAAACCTGGAATTTAATCATTTGCTAACTGTGGTAAGGGCACACTCACTTTTTGTTCAAAAAGTTTTCCTTGCGAGGAATGAAATTATATTTATTGAAAGGAAAGCACATGAAGGAGAGATCCTCGTGTTTTCATCCAAATCACTCAGCCTCTGATTCTAAAATTCCCTTGTGAGCTCTTGCCAGAAGACAGAGCTGCTTCATAGAAAAGAAAGAACAGAAGAAAAACGGGTAAAGAGGAAGTGAAATGATGAGGTTGGGACACAGTGTCATAAATTTTACCCTCAAAATATGGAGTGTGAATAATTTCATAAGGCAATGAAATATAAATAGATATGGGCACTACCTCCTCCTTCAGAAATTGGACTCGCAGTGTTTAATGTCATGTTAGTAATCCTGTGCTTTATTCTAAAATGTATTTTCCAACCTGCTCTAGAAAGCTTCAAGGTACACGTACAATAAAATCATTCAGAAAAGTCCTTTAAACAATTGATAATAGCAGTAATGGGCTGCATCTGACTCTAACCCACATTAAGATAGTCCTTTGCCCTTCTATGGCATTACCTTGAAGTAACTGACTTCTGGGTAAGAATTAATTAAATCCCACAACTGGAATGAAGGGGAAAATTCCAGAAAGTGCAATTAAACCCTGTTATAAAGCACTGTTTTTATTCACAGATTGTGTTGCACCTGGGTCAGATTATGCCCAGGTGTCCATGAGAATGTAGAGTGCATCGTTGACTCTATAACCCTGAACACTTAGAGCACAAGGCTACCCTTTGTCCGGGAGAACTGACTAAATGGCTGATGGAGAACCGTTTTGCTTTGTTTTCCTCATCTGATCCCATGCTGCCTCTCAGCTCCTAGTCCCAGATGACATCCATCTCATCCTGCGTTTAAAGCATTTATTACATCATTTGACATAATGATACCATAATTAATTTCCAAAACTCAACTGCTTCTCATTTCTCCAATCTGTCGTCAATGAACCAACTGAACTAAGTGTCGAAAGACTGGTCTTTCTTCCTGCCTTTTATTCAGTTATGTTATGTTTGTGGAAACTGTATTTTTTAAAAAGATGTACTTCTATTCTAACTGGAATGTGAAGTCTGCAGGGCACATGTCTTCCAGGAGGTGGACTGGGAGCCCAAAGCAGGAAATAGCCAACTACCCATTAGCTGGCGATGCCAGTGCACTGAGTTACCCCTGTTCTCTATGACATTTGAACAGGAACCTTTAAGTGGCATACAGTCCATTTGTGTAAGTCTGTGCCCCTTTTTTAGCCAGCTTTGAGGCCTTCATGTCTCATTTCCTCTCTGCCGAGTTAGAGCCAGCCCCCCATCTCGTGGACAGTTCTTTGTAACGTCATCTGCTGTGTGCAGAACACGCTTCTCAAGAGCACACCCAAATCAAAGACCTTTCCTGCCCACCTGGGACAGACACAAAGTCTGAAGAGACATAACACCGTGCACATAAGAAACAGAGGTTACACATATGGCTTATCATGGTTTCAAACAAGCTCTGACTGAGCCAACCGAAGTGAAGTTCAGATTTAGAGAAGCATTTTATGAAAAGGCTTCAAGGAAACTGGAAGTTTTAGGACATGTTTTGAGTGTTAAAATTTAGAGGAATGAAAATGCAGGTTCAGGGAGAAAAGGGCATGCTAAGAGCAGAAACAAATCTCAGAATGCCACAGCACAAGGAGATGAGATGCTATGAGCATAAAACAACTTGGAAATGATGCAAGTTCAAAACAGATAGACTTTCCCACAGCTTGTCTAGGGTTGAAAGCAAATACATCCTTGAAAGACTAATTGCTCATCTGTTAGGTTACATTTAATGAAGTGTATTATAGATGACTCTTCTGACTCAAATGATAAAACAACAGATAGTATGTCCTCACTGCTAACCTCTAAAGAACAATGAGTCACTGATTGTGATGTTGCTCATCTATCTTACAGGAACCGCAGAAGTGACTGTGTCCATGGAAGTTTGTAAGTAAGAAACAAGCCACTACAGAGATCAATTCCTGAAGGCTCCTGTTGCCGGGGGCAGGGGGCACAAGGGGGCTAAATGGTAGTGGGGAAAAAATACAATAAAGATTAAATTTTTAAAAAAGCAGGTCAGAAAAGACTCACACTATAGCTTCCAACAGTTAGACATCAGAGGGACACCGCGTGCCATTACTAAGATGGCATTTGTATTTCTGGGAATGAAACTTGCACTCCGCCCTGGCATTGGCAACTCTGCAGCCAGAGCACATATCCACTTCTCAGGGTGAGACTGCAGAATTCTCCAAATGCACCGTGTCAACCCTTCTTTATCAGTCGCTATGTAAAGAAGCCTCTTCCACAAACCATATCACTGAGTGCTGGGCGGAACTGAGAATTTTTCCTCCTTTGATCTCTGTCTACTTCCTCACTAATCCTGCTGTTAAGGAGTTAGTGAAATGGAGAGCCCCGGGATCCCCAGAAGACTCTTGTCTCAGTGTTCTGGTCCACTGACCTTACCTCTAACCCTCATCATTATCAGTGGCCCAGGGAGCTCAGGGGCTTCGTGTGAGGGCTTTGCCTCAAATATCCTTGCTTGTACTCTAGGGTATAAAACAAAATGCCTGCTGGTTTTCATCTACCAGCAAAGTATTTACTCCTCACTCATCTTCACCAGACTAAAAGCAGCAGAGCAGAGGCACAGTAAACAGGTTAATTCACTTTTCATCCACTGCCTCACTGATTCAATAAACACTATTTAGTCCTTACTCTGCACAGGAAAGCATGCTAGGTTTTACTGCAGCTGGGGAGTGGAGGCAGGGGTCTCTGGGAGTGCAGTCTGGGAGGGCACTCCAAGGCTAGCCCTGTGACGATACCACCCAACTCCTCTGCTATCCAGTCTGGTTTGGGAGTTCATTTGTTTAAGCACATATAGAAAATGGGAGGGCCCAGTATCCTCAGGGCCAAAACTAAAGGAGGAAGGGACTGAGAGAAGACTTTAGAGAAGTCAGTTATAAGCCACTTATATAATCTCCCAAACAAGCATCCTCCTCTCCTAACTTCAGACACAACTTACGTCAGAGATGGACTTCAAGCCAAAACACTGTAAGCCAAGACCTCACTGGGCATGCCCACTGCCCCCAACTTCACCTCTGTAGACACTTTGCCTATTCAGACATTAGCTGAAACTATTGAATAAATGGATGAAGGAGGTAAGAATACTGGTCCTTTAGTATAGAGTGATGAATAAGCAAAACAGAGAAACTGAGAAGTCGAAAAGGAATATGTTCATTCATTCTTGCTTGTTTTTTTCAAAAAGAGGGAGGATGCCCTATTTTTTCATTTTCTAAGAACAAAAATTGAAGCCCAGCGGATAGGTAATGTGCCTTCTGAGGACGGTGCTAAATAAATAGAGAACCCAGATCTCCTTCTTCAAAGTTTTTTTTTTTTTTTTTTTGTATGTGTATGTGAATTCCTTTTTTTTTTTTAAAGATTTTATTTATTTTTAGAGAGAGGGGAAAGGAGGGAGACAGAGAGGGAGAGAAACAGCAATGTGTGGTTGCCTCTCACATGGCCCTCACGGGGACCTGGCCCGCAACCCAGGCATGTGCCCTGACTGGGAATCGAATCGGCACCCTTTGGTTCCCAGCCCGCGCTCAATCCACTGAGCTACGCCAGCCAGGGCATTCCTTTTATCACCTTGAGAAAAGGTTTTCTTTCCCTTCTAAGCCTCTGAGTAAGATAAGTTTCAGCTCTGATTTCTGCATAGCATCTGGTATTAAGTGAGAATGACCACTGGCATTTGGACACCAGAAAGCAAGGAAAACTTAAAGGGTTTCCTTAGGAGAAGAGACACACACTTACCTGTGCAAAAAAGAAAAACCACCAAATGCCTGCCTCTCTCTCTCCAGTCTCCTTCACACACACAGCTGCCCAATACTGGCAATATTAGTACATCTTTTGAGGAGACAGAAATGAGTAAATCTAACAGAAGGGGAAAACAAGTGGTTATATAATATGTTTTGCAAGTCAGAAAAATTCCTAGAAAGAAAAAATAATAATAATTGATTGGCAATGCAAATAAATTGTTGCCACTCTCTGCCTTCTTTTGTTCTTTGCACAGAAAGTAATTAAGATGACACCAAGAATGACTGCCTTAACTGTTCACAGAAATCAGACCTAACAAGACGAACAGGTAAAACCAGCATTACTTTCCCCTCTGTCGTCCTTCACTTCCTCCAGCAGCTGTCTCCACTGGGAGAAGCCCAGCTTTTTGTTGAGTCAGCCTGGCCTGTCTTTCACTGGAAAGCAGGCTTTTGAGAGGCAGGGTTGACAGACTTTTGAGATGCATTCCCATCTATTAGCCTGACAGGCTTCACAGGGCTAGACTTGAGTACCTGTAACAGCACTTCCCCAGGGCAGCACACCAGTCAGGCTAGTATCAAAGAAAAGAATGTGTGGCATTTTGCCAGCCATCCTGGCATCCTCATGCATTCACTTACAGGAGTAGATAGGGAATGCTCCAGCCTCCCGTTGTAGTCTGGAGGATGCTAACCTCAGCTCAGCACACATTTGTGGTTGGACTCATGAAGTCAGTTTAGAAAAATGCATTTTAAGTATTTCTTTTTTTTCTTATTTCCTTAGCCGAAGAATGTGATTAATCTCTTTAGAATAAAGTACTTATGGCTTGGCACACTTTTCCTTTTCAATCAACAGCACACAAATAAAGTCTATTCTTTGGGTTCAGACTTTTAGCACAAGCTGAATAAATGACAAGCACATAAAAGCAGTCAGGGTAAATGTTAAGAGGAATAAAAATTTTCTCTAGTTTGACCTCAGTGAATAGGAAGAAACACTGCAAATGTGGGTTGGTATGCCAATTCTTATCTGCCAGACCCTGTGAAACGGGAACCTCCCCCCTTCTCCCACCCCCAGATTTCAGATTTGCATTCCCACAAAAATCTTCCATCCACACTGTTTGGAAGAGGGAAGAATAATATTAAGGTACAATTTAAATCTCAGCATTTTCCTGAAAGGATTGACATATGGTAAACTTGTTTTCATGGAGGGGGACTTCAAACTTATTCTTACCCCAGATCCATGCAAGATTTAAAAAAAAACAAAAAAAAAAACCCCACAACAACAACAAAAAAAACTAATCCCCAGTGTTAATGGCCAGAAAAAAAGTTTGCTATTTATTAAAGAGACCATCACAAGAAAATGCCATTTTCCCTACTTGGTCGTTAACCAATAGGCAAAGTCCTCCATTTGACCCCTAGGTGCCCTGTTATTTTTAACTTAAAAGATTCCTGGTAGTTTTGGGTGTTTGGTTTTTTGTTTTTTTTTTTTTTTTTAGGAAGGTGAACACATCCACTACCATTTCTCTGATAAAAATTGATGTTAAGCATGTCCCAACCTTCCTTGCCACTGTCTTTTTTATCTTGTTCGTATTTGAAATAAGAGAACGTTTGACTGCAGTTGTAGGTATTTTTGGTTCACCTTCAGTTTCAACTCAGCCAGGGCCCTGGAATCCAATTAACACAAGGACATTGGGTTTTATGTTATTTCTTCTCTGTTTACCATCCTCTTCTTTAGGTTTAGAGGAAGAATTATTGCTCATCAAGGCTTCCTTGTGTCCTCTGCTATTTGCTAGCCACATAGAAAAGTATGATTTAAATTTTGTATGGAGCTTTCTTTTCTTTTCTTTTTTTTAACCATGGGGAACAGAGGGCTTTCATATTCTTGCAAATCCTAGCTGGAAAAACGGCCTTTCCCACATATAGTTTTTAAATTAATTGACAACAATTACAAATTATGAAAACCCAAAGAAATATATCTAGCTTCTCTTGAGAGTAGGTTCTCTTGAATGCACTAGACCTGTATTCCTATGCACAGGGATTACTCACAGTGAAGCAGAGGATGACCTTTTACTCAAGGTGGGCACCCCTCACCCCAGTTCTCTCCACTCCCATCATCCAGTTGAAATCACATTACCTATGATTTCTAGTCTTTTGGATATTGATCATGAGATCTTCTCATCAGAGCTGAAGGAAAGTCCTACAACAGGGTTTTTAACCAATTTTTGATTCTTTTCAACCTATGGGTAAGAAAAATTACATCAAAAGTATCTTGAGTGACTGATAATCTTTTCTGGTTCAAGTCTTTGATCACATTTTACAGCTAATTTATCTCCCTGACAACTACAAGCAGGTATCTCTTGATCTGCAGTAGAATTCCATGCCTTGAGAAGATGTAGAAACTGAGTCTAGAGAGTTACCCTTAAGTTTCCATGCTCAGAGCTATTAGCCCCGAAGCGTTGTCTGATAATGGACAGGTAATAATTAAGCCTACTTGATATTATCTTTGACCTCTCTTTTAAGAAGGCAGCAGTATTTCTCTTAGAATTTTCTCAAACTTAGTTTGAAAGTCATTCTTATAGGAGCTTCTTGCCATACAATTTCTTACTCCTAGGACTTCTAGTCAGAATTCATTTCAAGCCCAAAGTCCCAGCCTATTTTTCTATATATGTATATTCTTCTCGTCATCTGAACTTGGGATGTTCCCAAACTATGCCCAAGTGTAGTACATTTAGATGAATTCTCAAAATAGCAGTAACCCTCATATTGGGAGATTATCAGCAAAGAGCAATCAAGAAAACAATTTTTAAACTCATAATTAGGACTTAAATGATACACTTTAATCAGCACCAACATTTATTCCTGTATATACACTATTATTTTGTATGACTATTCTTCAACCAATCATGAGCTTCTTGGGGACAGAGACTTCATCTTATTTATCATGTGACCTCAGCATCTTGCCCACTGCCAGGCATGTAGTGGAAGTTGAATAAATATATGTTGAATGAATAGATTGTGAGAAGCAGTCTTTTCTGAATTATGGCGGAAGCAATATCAGAAAAAGCCGAGGAACTCAAAAGCATACACTATGCTGATTTCTGAAAGTAATGTGTTAAAAGATTCTAAAATCATATGTGTATTGTAACAGATCCAGAATGTCCTAGAATGTATTAAGATTTAGGCCCTTATGAATGTGAGGGCGAGGGCTTGGGAGTGGGGAAACTCTGCAGGAAAACCTTCTCATTCTTTATTAACTACAAAATCTACAGCTGTCATGGAAGTCACCCTACTTTGGTGAAACTCCCTGCTATATAGGGTTTACTTGGTGGGCATTTACAGGTCAGCCCATATTATCAGGGCAAGAGAATGGGGAGAGAGTGATGCTGAGCCAATGAGCCCATTGGTCCTTAGGAATTGCCCTAATCGATGAAAATCTAGGTGGCTCACGTAGCAGAAGCTGTGGGAAATGGACAAATGGGTGAGTTCAGTGTGAGTTTTTAGCACTATCCATTGTCTCTTTCTTCTGTTTATGGTTTTGTTTTCTAGTAATTTTTGTATTGAAGTGAAGTTGACATATATTAATTTGTGGTGTACAAGATAGTGATTTTACTTTTTTTGTCCATTATAAAATGATAACCACAGTAAGTAAGTTTAGTTACTCCGTTTTACCTTTCTTGGTGATATTCTACAATGTGTAATTTTTGTTTGAATTAGAGCCACATTTAATCACAATGGTACATTGTTGAAATGGCTTCTCTTCTTCCTACTCCTAAATTCTAAATACCTTGGCAAGGTTGGCGCATTCTTTACTGATGTTACCCATAGACCATTTCACTAGAGAGTCTGACATTTTTAAGGTATTGCTTAAGATGACAAATTACCTTGGAATAATTTTTCTTATCTATTTTCCGGTAAAGTTGATATTATTTAACTATACATCAGAAAAAAATGGTAAAAGCGATATTTAAGAAAAACTTTTCTTTAAAATTCTCACATTAAATCAGATCATAAATGGACAGAAAACTAAGCTTACAAAATAACTTGAGCAAATTACTGGATATCTTGCTGCCTCAGTTGTATCATCTGTCAAAAAGTAAGATGAGACTCAATTACCAATTTATCATTTTAAAATTAACACTAAAAAAATGAAATTTCTTACCAGTCTTAAATACTTTTAAGTAAACTTTTGATTGAAGTTTAACATCTATAAAGAAAATTGCATAACGTGATTATCTTGCTTAAAGAATTATTAGAAAAAGAACTCAACCATTTAAGTACCACCTCGATGAAATCAAGCATTCCCAGCACGCCAAGTCTTCCTCACGGTGTGTCCAGTCACTGCCATCCCCCCCAACACAAGCATCATCCCTACTCTAACATCACAAATCAGTTTGCTTTCGAACATTGGGAACATGAAACTGTACTATATGTATTGTTATGCCTGTAAGCCATCCACTGATCTGTAATTTGGTGGTAATAAAAATTCAGCTTGATTAACATGGAAGGCCAAAGCCTTTGTGCCTGTACCTCAGTGTCACTCAGGGTTATTAGGGAGGAAAGAGTGACTATTTTGAGTGGAGAGATACTTAATACAGAAAATTGGAAAGGATGCAAAGAGTGTGGGAACAAAGGTCCGCTGTAAGCGACCTGGAGATTCAGGGGTCACAGGAAAGCCATCGTGGCCGCCTCGGCTGCCATCCAAAGGACCCCAGCAGCCAAGGGAAGCCATCAGTGATGATCTCATCTCCCTCCCCAGGGCTGTCACTAGAGAAAAATACCTTCTCCTCTATCACCTTCCAAATCTCACATAAGTTTCTTTCATTGGCAGATTCAACCTAGAATTCTACTGGAAAGAGATTCAGGAAAATGTCATTCTGATTTCTCCCCTGTGATGCAGGAGAAATACAGAAAGGCACAAGTGTGATGCTAGCTAGAAACAGATCATTTGGCAGAAGCTTAGCCACTTTTACATTAGCCGTTTGGGGAGCATTGACCTGTCTACATTTCTGATCTGCTAGTTGTTCGTATGTCTTCAGATCCATTTCCAACACAGATCCTATAGTGCCCTCCTTAGGGATACTGGAAAGTCTGCTTCTATTTTATTTTTTTTAAGACAAGTGAATTAAAGGCTTTCTTCTCTTATTTTTCAGACCGCACAAAGCAGCCTTTGAAGAAAAGCAGGCCTGTATCTATTCACTGGTGGGTCCTCCAAATTAGATCAATATGAAATGCATCAGACTGAATACGGCCACTTCTCACTGACCATGTCTTTCACATGGTGAGACCATCTCTCAGGGAAGATACAGTTGAAAATAATTACAATTCACTATCCTCTGCTAATAGAAACGATTTTCTCCTCTCACCCAGGTTTCCAACCTTAGAGGCTGCCCTGTCCTCACAGAGGAATTACCAGAGAGGAAGGAGTTTGATTTGTTTGTTTTTCTGTGCATCTAAATATCCTGACAATCTAATCTCCAGAGGATCCCAGTCGCCAGGCAACACAAGACATGCTCCAGTTGTGAGGTCCTCAACCCGCTTTTCTGTGCTCTTCTCGTTCAAAATGAGAGCACGGAAGGCAAAACTGAGGAAATTAGATTTGACTCTTTATTACTACAAACATATACCTGGACCTACCCCCTTCTTATTGTTGATCAGAAATTCTGGGATAAGTGGTTCTAAAAGGATTAGAGCAATAAATCTCACCTAAGAATAAGATCAAAGTCAGTTTCCTGTTTTTCTCAGAGAAAAAAGAAAATGGAAGGAGATAGTTTTTTTCTGGTGACAGTTTATTTTATCCCAGACACTTTCTCCATTTGTAATTTAGTCTCACTTATGTATTCAGAAGCAGTGCCAGTTCGGATGGGTTTCTCGGGCGGGGACTAACAAAGTTAAACACAGATGTTCTGGTGCCTGAAGCCCTTAAGAGTAGAGCAGGACCTGATATGGTAAAATAAACTCAGGGAGGGCTGTCTGGACCCACTTTTTCGGGAGACAAAGTGAGCATAAATAAGCATAGAATTAACAGGCCTCCTGTGCCAAAGTCAGAGGCAACCTGGGGACATGGATTTATAGAGGAAAATGCTGTCTATAGTACATTTGCTATGAGAAAGTACAATGTTAGATTCTGGCTTTTAATATCAGGGTATCACAAGGAAAAGTGGCCCAGATTGGCACTGACCCTGTCAGCACTTTTTATAATAAATGCTTCATTTACAGGAAATTTGGCTATCAGTTTGCAAAACATAAAAATGATACTCAAATCAGAGGTTAAACCACAGGGTGTATAATTCCCTTTTATTAACTAAACAAATCAGTCCTAATTATTCAGATGCAGGGGGAATTGTTTTCCCAGGTGCTGCTTCAATCTCTATGATTTACAAAGTCTGCTGCACGCACCGTCTCACCACCATGGTGTGTCTGCCCCGTTACCAAGACAAACTGAACTGGAAATAGTTTTATTTGCCAGTTTTAACTATCTTCCTTTCCTCCCAGGGTAACATTAGTTTTTGTGTGGCTTAACAGATGTTACTGTCATTTGTCCCTTTCATGGATAGGACACCTCTAGAGAGGCCAACAGACTAGAACTATGTCACTCTAACATGTTAGGTTTATCCTCTTTGTGTTTTAGCCTCTTTGTATGTATGTTCTAGCTATGTTGTCAAAGTTGTGGTAATCCTCACCAGATAATAAGAAATTATAAGAATGAGATTGTGTGGTTGTGGGACTTTTATATTCTGTGGTGGGAATACAAATTAGCATGACTTTTTGTTGGCATTATGTAATAAAATTTAAAATGTATATTCCATTTTATACACAAAATTTTATATCTAATAATCTATTCCAATGATATAGTCATATAAATATGTAAAGTTATACAAAGATGTTCATCACAATGAGAAACAACCTATATCCACCAACATGAACTAGTTTAAAAAATATGGTACACTCATATAAGAGAATCTATACATCTACCATAACAAGTCCTGGAGATTTATATTTGTTGACTTCAGTAGAAGCTCCATGGTATAGTTTTTAAAGAAAAGAAATTACCAAGCAGCATAATCGATGTTGTATAATTTCATTTACGTGTAAATCCAACAAATCCCAAATCCTGCTATGATCTGGTCTCAGCATTCACAGAAATAGTCCAGCTACCAAAAGACATTACAAAGTAATTTCAGCCTTTGCTCTCAACTTTCAGAAAACATTAGGGAACATATCATTCCTAACCCACAGCACCACATCTTAAAATATCCTCTGTACCCCACCTTCTTCATTTTGTTCTCTAACTCTCTCACTGGAGTAGCTCGAAGGCTCTCTTTCCCCACAGCCTGTTCCAGTCTCAATCATAATTTATAGGAGACTGTTCTGCGTGGCGTGGGCCCAGCTCCCACTTGGAAAGGCCAGTGGAAAGCGAGTTCCAGTATACAGGACCCACGCCCACTGATAGATTCTCCTGTGGGAAATCAGGCCTGCATTGTACCTAGGCTGCTTTGAGACTTGCTTTTTGCTAAAACTCCCTCACCCTGAATTGAGCAGCAAACGTTCACTGCATGTCTTTAAAGTAACTTTCTAAAATCTATGCTAAACTTTCCAAGGAGGAGTGTAAACAGGTCAACCACTTTTCCCTTTACATTTGCAAATATCCTTCTTTTTTTTATGTAATTAGCAACATCCTCTCCTTTGTTTTCTCTAAAAGGTAACCACCTAAAGTGAACCTGTGCATAGTAAATGAGGACCATCCTCAATGTATTGTGCCCAGAAAAGCAATAAAAGACTGTCAAGGCAAGGGTTGGGGCATCTTCTCTTGAGAGAGTGGCCGAGGCACTCCCAGGTGCTCTCCTGAGTGGCTGTGCATCCCTTTTCCTCCACAGAATTCGGTAGTTCGTGTGAATTTGTCTCGTCTCAGCCACAACGCCGCAGACCCCACGAGCCAGGGTCCACATCAATAATTCACCCCAAAATTCATCAACCACTTCTCTTACTGTCTCTTTTCCCTCCTTTTGCCATCTCTTCAGTGATTTCCATAATCTGAATAATAATGTAGGGAGAGAAGAAACTGCTAAGTGCATAAAATTTCCTTCCTAGGGAGTAGGAGGAAAAAAGAGTGATTATGTATATACTATGCCATCTCAACCTTGTAGCAAATACAAAATTATACCAATATCTATGTATATATACATAGAAATGTCTTCAAGGATGTTGCTAAAATCCTTAACAATAATTCTGTCATTTAGGAATCCCTGTGAATGTTGTTTTTAACTCTATGTCTCTCTCTCTACCTCTTTGAATTATTCCTGATAAACATGTTTTGTTTACAGTCAGAATGAGAAATTCATATCAACATGTAAAAATGGGAATGTCATGATGCTCACAAGAAATAGTGGACGTGAAAAACTAAATACACAATTAAGGTATAAATATATGTATTTTAAATATACCCAGGTGGACCGTCTCTTCCTGTTTTCAACAGTAATGGGCTCCATTACTTGGGAAGTGTTTTGATTGCTCCTCCACGTTAGAGTTGGTCAGCCTCTCAGTAGCAGTGGAACACTCCCTGCTGTTGCTGAATTTGTTGTTTTACTGCCAGTCAACCTTTCTTAATTTGTGAGTCCAGTGCATTGTGCCTTGTATAAGATCTGATAGCTGACAAAACATGTTAAGTAGTCCTTACTAATTTTCATTGCTTTGACCCATTTTCCCTGGAAGCCATCATTTTTATGGGTCTCTTTGGGAACTAGGGAGTTACCTTATGTGTGTTTGTATCCATTTTAATCTCTCCATACCTATCATTTTTGTACCTTTTTCTAAATGGATAGCATGTACTGTATTTATTTTTATGATTTGTGAGCCAGGCAAACTTCCTTGAAAATCAAGGTGCCTGCCTGTGCAGTTCCCATCATTCTGACTCATGAGTCTTCACTTAGCTGGGGGAATTCCAAAGAGAAGTTTGTGACACATGTCAGTGGGGCCGTCCCACAAGTGCTACTTCCGGCACCAGACAGCAGGAGCTCCTGGTTCCTGAGAGGGGACATTGTTAGTCAGACTCTCCACCCAGAAAGATCAAATAGCACCTTTGCTTATGACTGGAAATTCTATCCCGGGAATTCCAGAAAGCTGAATTTGTCACCTGACAATTACATTTACCTCTCAAAGTTCCTTCAGCATCATAATTAAATAACTAAATCAGTTCTGGTCATAGACAACTTAAAGCAGGTCTCCTTGTGAGGAGAAAAGAAATAACTGCTGATTGAAATCTCGAAGGGCCTTGAAAAACTGGAAAAGTGATTGGAAACAGGCTTTACTGGCTGCCTACAAAACAGAATGTTCAGGAGGAAGGAAGCACCCGAAGTAGGTGGAACATGTCTGAGTTTTGGCACCAGATTCAGAAAGAGACCATACCTTTCAGTGATACTATATAAATATTGAGCAACACTTTAATAAATATAGTGGCATACATTGATTTGCTTTCTTTTTATTCCTTTTGTCCTTCAGAGTCACTTAAGTAGCCCTCAGTTAAGCGGATATGGCTGAATAAGCCCTATTGAACTACAGCTATGGAATAAGAGGACTTTCTCCCTTTCTCTCTCTCTCTCTCTCTCTCTCTCTCTCCTTCTTTCTCCTCCTCCTCCATCTCTGTCTTTCTCTCCTTAAAGTGACTGTGGAAATGCTGCTTCACCTTCTGGTAGGAAATAACTCAGCCTGGCCAGGACCCTGACTTTTCTATCCCTGAAGGAAGAGCTCAACAGAGTCACTTCCCCAGAGAAGCCTTTGCTGACATTCCTGACCAGGTGATTCTCCTTTGATGTAACCTCACCTGTACTGCTCCATCGTTGCTTTATCACAGTGTGGTTTCATCTTTATACTGTTACTTTTTGTTTAACACCTCAATCGTCCTTTAGGCTTTAAACAACATTAAGGCACAGACTCTGGCTCTCTCTGCTCATAATTATGTTCTTAATGCTTTGCACAATTCCTGACCCACATTAGCACTCAATGAATACAGTATTTGTCAACATATGAATGAACGAATAAATGAACGAGTTGGAAAGATCTATTTAGGGTAATACTAATCAAGGTCAGTGGCCAAAGAGGATAACAAAATGTCCAAAATAAAGTTACCACAAAGGTAAAAAGAGATGGGATCAGTAGACTGTCCCTGGATTTGAGTTAGAAACAGAGGGGAAGATATTTCTTTTTTATGATGTGGTCATAACCCAAGCTTCTGGGAAAGCCTGTCCTATGAACTGGCTGGGTATATAACCAAAAAAATCCAAGCTCTATAAATGATATTCAGGTTGGCCTCAGACTTACAGACTAACACTATCTCAATGGAGCAATGGACAGGAAATGATCTTCCCTCAAAGGTTTGTTGTGGTTAGGATAGGGCTCTGCCAAACTAGAGGATCTCACCAGCCCTGCTACCACGTTCTTGGACAGTGTTTACTAACCAGAGTAAGCAACATTTTGGACTCAAATAAATACACAAATGGTGCTTCTCCTCCATGACTGCCGATTCTTCCGCTGGAGGGTTCTTGGGTCACCTCGCCCACATGACCCTCATAGTCAGTGGTTTGCAGCTCATCGTGCTCCCACCCACCTCGTATTCACACAGTGGTTTTCTTCTGAACCCACCCTAGAGGAGGTTAACACCCAATGGACGTCACCAGGTGAAGATATTGAAGTTGTTACAACTCACAGGGACCTGGTCAGTTAGCTAGAACTCAGTGCCACTAGTTTCTAGACCAGCTTCAAATAACAACTTCTGAACTGCATCCTGACACCCTACACTTCCAGTCTCTGTATTTCCAGTAAGGCCAGACTCTACTAGGAACTTTCTGTCCATCACTGTTGGTCCATCCATATGACTCAGAAGGAGACTGAATTTTCCTCTTCCCAAGACACCTGTAAACAGGATGCCAGGATACCAGGTGAGGATGCCATGAGAGATGAAAGGAGAGACTAAAAGTCTGTACTGTTTGACTGATTTTTTAGTCATTAAAGAACCTGAGTATCACACCCTAGGAATTTCCAGTGCAAGTTATATCTCCCCAAAACTAGATAGAAGAATGTTTTTGTTTTATAAATAAAGACCAAAAGAGAGTGAGTCCATTAAACTCAGCTACCTTTCACCAGTGCCATCTCTAGTTCCCAGCCCTATATGTTATCTTCTCAAAAATATAAATTACTTCACTATTCGAGATAAAAATCTTCCTGCGATTCTCACTGTCTACAGAATCAAATCCAAATTCTCTTCACATCCTTGTCTCATGCTTCTCCACACAATCTTGAATTTGTGTTAGTCATACCAAATTTTAAAATTTCTTTGTCGATATTTAAAGTATAAAATAATAACATACTTGGAAAACAAGCAATTTAAATGGCACCAAGAAAAAATATTATGTTCTTTTTTTTTTAATGTCTATTTTTTTCCCTTCAGAAATAAACTGTTAACACTTTGGTGGGTAGGTCTTCAGGTCTTTTTCCATAGATAAACTTGTATGTATTGAAGTTGCATTATATTGTACTAAAATAGCTAATGCATACAAAAAATAATACATAGAAACATACAAAGAGAAAGCAATCTAAATAGAGAAGTTTGGGCCATTATTCCTAATGAGCATATAGCCTTGAGAGACCCTGGGATGCAAGCCTCAACACTGCTGTCCCTCAGGAGATCCAAGTTTCCAGGCCTGTGGAAGATGAACATCACAGGGAGCTGAGTGTGGTGCTAGTGTGCACAGGTGCAGGGTGGACTGCAGTTGATTTCCGCCTTGTGAATTTGCTTCAAGACCGAATTCCCTCATTGGATGTGACTCCACTGTATATATAAATATATTTTAGTTATTTTAGTGCTATTCAACCATGAACATTTTTCTAATCTTTATTTATCTCATTATATTTAACCACTGTCTGATATCCCATTGTTTAGATGTACTGTGAGTCACTTAACCTCTCTCCTGTTTCCAGGTATTTTGCCCCAGGTTTTCTATAGATGATGCACCAAACATTCTCAAAAACCATCGTGCTCTTGTTTGGGAATATTGGGGGGATATATACCTGGTAGTTAAAATACTGGAACAAGAGGTGGGTAGTTTAAAATTTTTGATGGATATTACCAAATGGCTATATAAATTTAAATACATATGAATAGTATCCTTACTGATTTCTAAACAAAATTTTGGAGTTATTTATTGTAGAAAAGTATAGAAAAAAGCAAAAATGTCCCATAGCCTCTACTAGAATTTACAATATAGAATTGAAATATGTAAGTGTAAAAACTAAAAAGTAAAAACTCTGCCTCTCCACAATTTCTTCCAAAAGTAACCACACTGTATTTTCTTTAAAAATTTTTTGCATGCATATAATAACATTCTTATATACATACAAATATATATATACTATATATAAATTTTTATATATTATAAAGGGATTATTATACACATGCAACTTGTGCTTTTATTTCCTTTGGAAAATATATCTGTGTGATTCTTTCCATATCAGCATATATAACTCTGCCTAATTCTAGTAGCTGCATACTATTCCATTTCATTGGTATTTTTAAAATTTATTTAACTAGTTCCTTACTGATTGTATCTAAAAATTGACATTCAATATCACATCATTCAGCTATACTCACCTATCCCATGAACTCTGCAGTAAAATAGGATGTTTTGGGAGGTTTTTAGCAAACAAAAATTGGAAGCACTAGATAATAACTTCTAGACTTGGTTAAGCATGCAGAAAACTGCTCTGTCCAATTGTACATGCTAAAGGATTGCATTCCCTCCTCAAAGGCTTCTTTCCCCCATTACTTTGCCTAAGTTGATGAATTCTTCCCTAATGTTTTCAACTCAGTTTTTGTTGAATGTTCCAGAAATGTATCATAAAGAGAAGGAAGACAAACAGAGATTTTGTATTACAAGTAGGGCTCATCTCTAACCAAGGCCGCATCCCCTGAGACTTTAACGTGTATTTAGATATCAAATTTATAACCAGAATATGGGTCCTGAAGTTTGGAAGATGAGCCAGAGTATATTTCAAGAGGTACTGGAGACATGTTAAGATTATACTTTTCTTTGGGTTCAGGAAACAAAGTGTGTAAGCTGTGCCATGAGAAGGTATAATTTCAAGATCTTGTTTTGGTTGCTCAAGTAAGAATATCATACACGTTTCTAGAAGAGAGACTTTACAGGAATTAGTCCATCTTAGCTCAAAGTGTTTCTAGTAGGATCATTTGGCTTTGGGCTCCATTGTTTATTAGAAATCTTGAAAAAAAAAAAACAACCAACCAAAAAAATCATATTCATCTCTTTGGGAGCTTAAAATGTATTTTTCCAAGTAGAACTACAATATTTTCATTCATAAGATCCAGACTTGCAAACCAGAGTGAGATTCTAATTTTCCACTCAAAATAAACCATGAAAACTAGTACATCTGAAGAGGTCCCTTGGAGAATTAAATAGTTCCTTTGATGATCAAAATAAAGAAAGGACGGGAAATCATAGAGACAAAATTTAACCCAACCCAGTGAAAATCAATGCAAGTGGATTTTTGTTTTTTTGTTTGTTTGTTTGTTGAAATTAAGAATTTTAATGCACTATCCCTAAAAATTAGGAGTACATTCATTCCACTTTTTCTATGGAAGATTTCAGACATAGGAAACTGTTAAAGCCAATTTCTAGCAAGAAAAAGAATGCTTTGTCTAAGGTGAAGCATAATACATCAAAAACCAGTTTGAAGCAGGAACAGTACTCAACCAACTGATGACTGGGCTTGACTGATAACCTTTGACATGTTCCCAACCGTGTCCAGCCTTATGAGCACACCACTAGTAAAGTCTCACAGAGCCCCGTGCTACCACAGCCCTGTGCTTGGAGTTTAATTTTCTGTGGTTGTTTTTATGAGATTCTTAATTTTATCTTTGAATTTGTGTTTTTCAAAAGAAGTCTAATGAAACGATGAAATGTGTGCTGGTGGCTTGGAGCCCCAGCCCACAACAAGAGGGCCCATCTCTACTCACCTCTCTGGGATGGGCTGTTAGCCACCCATTCTTCCACTTTCTGGCACCTCATGCCACGCTCAGCATCCCCTTCCTGCCTCTTTACAGGGACTGCTGCTGCCCTTTGGCCCTGTCTGCTGCTGAACTTAGGCAGCAGAAAGGTTGAATTACAGCTAATGTGCTTCACACTGTCTTGGGACAGGGCATGCACTTCAGAGAGGCACCCCCTATACTGGGTTAACTTGGCCTCTTACCCACCCATGATTCTGGTTTTGAGTGCTTCCTGGTGCAGAAGTTGCAATTTGAGGAGGGGAATCACCCATCAGCAGTGGGTGGGACAGTGGGACATTGACTTCCCTGATCCTAGCTAGGTACACATGTCAGTCCAGTGGCTGAACATTGACAATATGAGTGACTTTTATACTGTATGCCTGTTTTATTTTCTTCACTTAATTATCTCTCTATATTTACATCTGCCCCCAAGAGTTAATATTTTTATTATTTAAACATCTGCCTCTTTGCTGCAGCTCTCTGCCCAGAACTTCATCTCTTGCTTTAGACAAAGAAGAGTAAACACCCAAGAGGAAAAGCAGACGTAGAAGCCAGCTCAACTCTCTGCTGCTTGCTTTTCCCTGGGATCTTAGTTCCTTATGTCCTTGTTGCTTCAGCAGCACGTCAAAAAATTTTCTTTTAATATGGCTTTTATTTTCCAATGAAAACATAGTTGTGTCACAAGTTATTCCACCATAGCTGGAAATTGATGACATTGTTCGGTGTCATAATCAAGACAATTGTTTCTACAAACAACAAATAAGCATCAACCATTCCAAATCCTAACTATCACTCTGAATTCAGAGACTAAATTTTAATTAGTTTATATTAAATAGTATTTTACATTTGTTCTTTACATTAGACTTCTTTGAGGGTTTTTTTAATGGATATTTTAAGTGTTGAACATCACATGATTGTAACATTTTTCCAGGTTAAAAATTTTGTGGGCCTGGATTATCTATCTGCTTGGTCAAATTAAACATTTAATTACTTTCTGGGGAAATCTTGGCCATACCCAACCACTGAGTGAAGGTGGGACTGTCAGCTGCCACCTGGGGCAACTACATGCCCTGATTAGACCTCTTATTATTTATAAAATTTCACAGGGAGATGTTGGAACTGCCCTCCTCTCAGTTATTTTCAAAAGATATATAGGGAACTTCTTTCTATCAGTAACCTGCAGATTGGGTGCTAAATAGACAATATACTGTGAAGTCTTTTGTGGGGTTTTTTGTAAATAAAAAGATTAGTTTTAAGAAACATCATTCAAGGAAGAGTATTATAAAACTATAGAGTCCACTCCTTCCTCTTGTATCTAAAAAAGTTAGAGGAAAAAATTGCTTTAGATTTAATTGCTTTAGTCATATATGAACTATGCTTTGGCATTATGCCTTTGACTTGACTACTGGGAGGTAACAAGAGGAAAGCATTCTAAACTTGCCATTTTATATATTGTAGAAATATTGTTGAGGATGTCAATCTCCATTGGAAATCATATGTGATGTTTCTCTCAGTTTTCAATATCAGGAAGAGCTATGCATTTAAGAAAAAAATTTTTTTTTCATTTTAGACACTCTGTAAACATTGTAATCTATTATGTCCCCTTTGGTTTGGCAGCTGGGAAGCTCAGAGCCAAATCTGAAAGCCACTTCAGGCAATGTATTTTAAATATATTGAGTATTCATTTTGATTCTGGTTTTATTTTCCCTATTTTTAATACACTGATTTCTTTGATTATCCTGAGACATTGGATATATATTTTTATATACAACCTCAAATAATTTTTGGAATGAAACAAAGGATAAGTAACATTTTAATAAATGACCTTAGGAATGGGGATGGACTGTCCGTATTCCCCCATTGCTTTTATCTTTTGGATCTACCTTCTCGGCACAGGCAGAGCAGGGTGCTGCATCACTCTAGGGCTCCGGCCACTAAAGTAGGGATTCACTGGAAGCTCCTGTGCTGGCAGTCCCAGGAAAGTCAGGTGACAGGAATTTGGTAGCCCATCAACAATGTCAATCAACACTTGATTGACAGTTTATAGGTTAAAGATCTGTTTTAAATGTTTGTGACAATCCCTTCCATATCTGAAATATTATCCTATAATTCTATGAGCAGTCTTTAAACTTACAGGTTAATTCTAGTTTTGTAAATTCTTGACACTTTTGTGACCACTGTCTTTGTGTTTCTTGAAGCCTTCATCTATAAGAGTTCTTGCAGCTCAGATTCTTCCAGAAGGTTCTGTTCAACATTTTAAGTGCTTAAAATCACATAATTGTAACATTTTTCCAGGTTAAAAATTTTGTGGGCCTGGATTGTCTATCTAGCTGGTCAAATTAAACATATGAATGAGGGCTTATTGTAGCTGTTCCCATGCCTTCACTGCACAACAAAAACGAGGTTAGCAGCACACTTGCATCAGCCATCCTGGTCCTTATAGAAGTGATTTTAAAATGGGTGGGAGGAGAAGAAAAAATTAATTTTTTTAAAAATTATAACCCCAGTGCACTGTTGGTGGGAATGTAGACTGGTGAAGCCACTGTGGAAAACAGTATGGAATTTCCTCAAAAAACTAAAAATGTCCCTGCCTTTTGACCTGGCAATTCCACTACTGGGATTATACACTAAGAATTTTGAAATACCAATTCAAAAGAACCTATGCATCCCAATGTTCATAGCAGCACAATTTACAATAGCCAAGGGTCAGAAACAGCCTGAGTTCTCATCAGTAAATGAGTGGATGAAAAAACTGTGGTACACTTACCCAATGAAATACCATGCAGCAGAAAGAAAGAAGGAGCTCCTACCCTTCGTGACAGCATGGGTGGAACTGGAGAGCATTATGCTAAGTGAAATAAGCCAGGAGGTGAAAGACGAACATCATATGATCTCACCTATAAGTGCAACCTAATCAACAAAACAAACAAGTGAGCCAAATGTAACCACAGACATGGAAATAAAGAATAAACTGACAGTAATCAGAAGGCAGGGGGAGTGGAGATTATGGGAAAAAGAAGGGAAAGGGTCAAGTCAAGGAACATGTATAAATGACCTGTGGACAAGGAAAATGGGTAGGGAAAGGATTAAATGTGGAGGTGGGGTGGGTAGGGAGGGGGAGACTAAAGAGGGGAAAATGGGGACAACTGTAACTGAACAACAATAAAAACAAACTGGAAAACAAAGAATTGAGATTACATTGAAAAACTCGAATCAACTACAGAATTATTTGCCTGCCTCCCATCACTTTAAGATTTCTATGAATCTTTGCTTATACCTGTTGTTTAGGTCAGAATATACATAAATGAAAATGTTTTCCTTTTATAAAACACATCTTACAATTTATATGATAAACGGTATGAAGTCATACCAATCTCAACAGATTCAGAAAGGACGTCTCTTTCATTCGCTCAACCAATATCATGGGTCAGGCATAATGCTAAGCCACTGAGGATAACTTCTGAAAAGGAACTCAGGGTTTGGTGGAATAAAAAGGAGAGGAAGAGAGAGAAATAATGTCAACATGGTGTTATATTTGAGGAATAGGAGAATATAGTAGTGTCTCAAAGAAGAAAGTGATCCATGCAGGGGGACTTAGAGAAAGGTCAGAGAATTAACTTGGTAAAAAATAAGTGTGGTTTGCCAGTGTAGATGGGGAGGGGATAACTCAAGTAAGTGTAAAGATAAGGCAGGAAAATCAGCTTGGAGAACTTCCCAGGATTGTGCATTGTTTTTAATAAAAACTAACAAGAGACAAAGAAAAAAAAAAAAAGGCAGCCAGAAAAAGAAAAAAAGTAAGCAAGAGAGAGAAAGGAAGGGAAGGAGGAAGGAACATACTAAAATATGCTATATAATTTTTCATAGAAAGTCAGTTTCTCCCCACATCAACAATAATAATGAAAACTGTTGGCAAATATTTCTATCAAAATATTAATTTGAGAGAGAACTAAACTACTCACCTCCCCACATGCGCCAATCTGGCCCTGGGAGTGGGATGTTCCTAGGTTGCCTTTAGAATTCTCATGTTTCTACGTGGTCTCTGAGAATCATTTTCAAGGTTCTCCTGGCACATTGCACAGCCTAGAAAAGCCACCATGTGCCTGGATGTCCCAATTCCGCAGGCAGACTTCCTCCACCTGGACACAGAACAGGCCACTGGGCAGATGTAAGGGTTAGAACCACTGTGCTACAGACAGGACACCACTGTCACTCCTAAGGCTTTTGTTGTTTCCCACACACTCCCATGTGGTCACTCTGCTTCACCACCATTGTGAGAACCCACTGCGACATTGGGAAATGTCCTTCCTGCATTCATTAAGGGTTTCTTCTTTTCTCATCTACCTCCCTATTACAGTATTGTCTCCTTCCAGTGTAACTATAATAAATAACTCCAAGTACCAGAAATTTGAACCAACACTCCTGCTTCTCAGGCTGAGATGAGGCTTTTTTGCTCATGAATTTGTACTTTCTAATTCCATTTAGACTTTGCCTGATAGTCTACTATATCCTTTCTGCGATGGCTAATGGTATGTGTCACCATTGTTGGGCCATGATGCTCAAATATTTGGTCAAACATTATTCTGCATGTTCCTGTGAAGGTGTTTTTCGGATGGATTAATATTTAAGTGGACTTTAACTAAAGCAGACTGCCTTCCATTATGTGTGTGGGCCTCATCTGATCAATGAAGGCTTTATTGGAACAAAGATTGATTTCCCCTTAGCAGACAGCCTTTACATTTTGTTCATTTTTTATTGTTATTCAAGTTCAGTTGTCTACATTTTCCCTGCACCATCCATCCCCACCTCCCACCCTCAATCCTATCCACATTTGGCTTTGTCCATGGGTCCTTTATACATGTTCCTTGATGACCTTCCACTTTTTCCCCTTGTTATCCCATTTCCCCTACTCTCTGGTTACTGTCAGTTTGTTCTTAATTTCAATATCTCTGGTTATATTTTGTTTGTTCTTTGTTTTGTTGATTGGGCTCTATTTATAGATGAGATCATATGGTATTTGTCTTTGACCATCTGGCTTATTTCCCTTTGCATGATACTCTCCAGATCCATCCACGCTATCACAAAGGATAGGAGTTCCTACTTTCTTTCTGCTGCGTAGTATTCCATTGTATAAATGTACCACAGTTTTTTGATTCATTCATTTTCTAATGAGCACTTAGGTTGCTTCCAGCCCTTGGCTATTGTGAATTGTGCTGCTATGAACATTGGAGTGCATAGATTCTTTTGAATTAGTGTTTTAAGGTTCTTAGGGCATAATCCCAGCAGTGGAATTGCCAGGTCAAAAAGCAGTCTGATTTTTAGTTTTCTGAGGAAATTCCATACTGTTTTCCACAGTGGCTGCACCAGTCTGCATCCCCACCAACCGTGCACTAGGATTCCCTTTTCTCCACAACCTCAACAGCACTTGTTATCTGTTGATTTGTTTATGATGGCCATTCTGACTAGTGTGAAGTGGTATCTCATTGCGACTTTAATTTGCATCTCTCTGACAGCTCGTGATGCTGACCATTCCTTCATATGTCTCTGAGCCCTCCCTATGTCCTCCTTGGAGAAGTGTCTGTTCAAGTCCTTTGACCATTTTTTAATTGGGTTGTTTCTTTTCCTGGTATGGAGTCATGGGAGTTCCTTATATATTTTGGAGATCAAATCCTTGTCTGAGGTACCATTGGCAAATATGTTCTCCTATACAGACAGTTTCCTTTTCATTTTGCTGATGTTTTCTTTAGGAAACATCAGCAAAATGAAAAGGAGAAACTTTTTTCATGGAGAAACTTTTCCATTTGATGTAGTCCCAATGTTTATTCTTTCCTTTATATCCCTTGTTCTAGGAGACATATTGGTGAAAATATTGCTGGGTGGAATATCTGAAATTTTCCTGCCTATATTCTCCTCTAGGACATTTATGGTGTCACGACTTATGTTTAAGACTGTTATCCATCTTGAGTTTATTTTTGGGTATGGTGTAAGTTGGTGGTCAAGTTTCATTTTTTTGCATGTAGCTCTTCAGATCTCCCAGCACCATTTGTTGAAAAGGCTATTTTTATTCTACTTTATACTCCTGCCACTTTTCTCTAATATTAATTGACCATAGAGACATACATTTATTTCTGGGCTCTCTATTCTGTTTCATTGATCTATGTGTCTGTTCTTATGCCAGTACCAGACTGTTTTGGTTACCATGGCCTTGTAATATAGTTTGATGTCAGATATTGTCATCCCTCCTACTTTGGTCTTCTTTCTTAAAATTGTTGCAGCTATTACTGGTTGTTAATGGTTCCATATAAATTTTTGAAATTTTTGTTCTATATCTGTGATATATGTCATTGGTGTTTTAATAGGGATTGTGTTAAATCTATAGATTGCTTTGGGTAGTATGGACATTTTGGTTATGTTAATTCTTCTAATCCACAAACATGGTCTATGTTCCCATTTGTTTCTGTTTTCCGTAATTTCTTTCTTCAGTGTTGTGCAGTTTTCTGCATATTTCTTTCTTCAGTGTTGTGCAGTTTTCTTCCCCTTGGTTAGGTTTCTTCCTAGGTACTTTATTTTTCTTGTTGCTATATCAAATGGGATATTTTCCTGATTTCTGTTTCTGACATTACATTGTTGGTGTATGAAAATGCCTTCTGTTTCTGAATATTGACTTTGTATTCTGCTGTTTTGCCAAATTCACTTATTGGGTCAAATAGTTTTTGATGGAGTCTATAGGATTTTCTATGTACACTTTCATGTCACCTGAAAACGGGTTTTGCTTCCTCCTTTCCAATTTGGATGCCTTTTATTTCTTTTTCTTGTCTGATTGCTGTGGCTAAGACTTCCAATACTATGTTGAATAGAAGTGGTGAAAGTGGACATCCTTGTCTTGTTCCTGATCTTAGTGGGAAAGCATTTAGTTTTTGCCCATTGAGTATGATGTCGGTTGTAGGGTTTTTTAAATATGGCCTTTATTATATTGAGGTATGCTCCCTCTACTCCCACTTTCCTTAGTCCTTTTATCATAAATGGGTGTTGTACCTTATCAAATGCTTTTTCTGCATCTATTGATATGATCATGTGCTTTTTGTCTTTCCTTTTGTTTGTGTGATGTATTACATCTATTGATTTGCAAATATTGTGCCATCCTTGCATCCCTGGGATGATCCCCACTTGATTATGGTGCATGATCTTTTTAATGTATTGCTGGATACAGCTTGCCAATATTTTCTTGAGGATTTAGCATCTATATTCATCAGTGATATTGGCCTGTAGTTTTCTTTCTTTGTTGTGTCTTTATCTGGTCTTGGGATTGGGATGATGTTGTGTTCATAAAAACAGTTTGGGAGTCTTCTGTCTTTTTGGATTTTTTGGAATAGTCTGAGAATGATAGGGATTAGATCTTCCTTAAATGTTTTGTAAAATTCTCCTGTGAAACCTGCTGGTCCAGGGCTTTTGTGCACTGGGAGTTTTTTGATTACTGCTTCAATTTTGCCAGCTGTTATCTGTCTGTTCAGACTTTCTGCTTCTTCTTCATTCAGTTTTGCAAGATTATATTTTCTAGAAATTTGTCCATTCACCCAGGTTTCAAATTTCTTGGCATATAGTTATTTGCAGTAATTTCTTATAATCCTTCATATTTCTGTGGTATCAGTTGTAATCTCTCCCTTTCATTTCAGATTGTGTTTCTTTGGGTCCTCTCTCTTCTTTCTTGATGAACCTGCTTAAAGGCTTGTAGATTGTGTTTATCTTTTCAAAGAACCAGCTCTCAGATTTATTGATCCTTTGAATTGTTCTTTTAGTCTCCATGTCATTTAATTCTGCTCAAATATTGCCTATTTCCTTCCTTCTACTCACTCTGGGCTGCCTTTGTTGTTGTTCCTCGAGTCCCTGTAGGTATAGGGTTTGGTTGTTTATTTGAAATGTTTCTATCTTTTTTAGGTAGGCCTGTATCATTATGAACTTCCTTCTCAGGACTGTCTTCACTGTGTCACATAAGTTTTGGATTTTTGTGAGTTCATTTTCATTTGTTTCCAGAAACTTTCTGATTTCTTCCTTAATATAATTCTTAACCCATTCATTGTTTAATAGCATGCTATTCAATCTCCATGAATTTGAGTGTTTTTGAGTTTTTTTCCTTGATGTCGGTTTCTAGTGTCAGTCCCTTGTGGTTGAAGAAAAATGCTTGATATGATTTCAATTTTGTTGAATTATTGAGGCTTGTTTTGTGACCTATCATGTGGTCTATCTTTGAAAATGTCACATGTATATTTGAAATGAATGTGTATTTTGCTTCTTTGGGATGAAAGGTTATACACACACACACACACATCAGTGAAGTCCATTTGATCTAGGGCATTGTTCAATACCACAATATCCTTGTTGATATTTTGTTTGGAAGATCTATCCATTTTTAACAGTAGGGTGTTAAAGTCCCCTAGTATAAGTGTTGCTGCTTATATCTTTCAAGTCCTCCAAGATTTTCCTTATATATTTGGGTGCTCCTATGTTGGATGCATACATGTTTATAATATCTATGTATTCTTTTTTTTTAATTTATTTATTTTCAGAGAGAGAAGGGAGGGAGAAAGAAAGGGAGAGAAACAGCAAAGTATGGTTGCCTCTCACATGGCCCTCACTGGGGACCTGGCCCGCAACCCAGGCATGTGCCCTGACTGGGAATCGAACCAGGACCCTCTGGTTCCCAGCCCGCGCCCAATCCACTGAGCTACACCAGCCGGGCATATCTATGTATTCTTGATGGATTCTTCTCTTAAGAATTATGAAGTGTCCTTCTGTGTTTCTTTTTATGGCCTTTGTTTTGAAGTCTATTTTGTCAAATATAAGTATTGCTACCATGGCTTTTTTTCTCTGTCCATTTACTTGGAATATTTGTTTCCAACTCTTCACTTTCAGTCTGTGCAAAGGTGGGTCTCTTGTAGGCAGCATACGTGTGGGTCATATTTTCTTATCCATTCAGCCATCTGTATCTTTTGATTGGAGCATTTAATTCATTTACATTTAACATTATTATTGATAGGTATTTATTCATTGCCATTTTACTTCCTTTGTACCTGTCTCTCTCACTCTCTTTCTTCCTCTTCTTAAAGCAGTCCTTTTAGTATATTTTGTAGTTCTGGTTCGGTGGAGGTGTATTCTTTTAGCTTTCTTTTGTCTGGGAATCTCCTTATATCACCTTCTATTTTAATTGAGCGCCTTGCTGGGTAGAGTAGTCTTGGTTTCAGGCCTTTATTTTTCATTACTTGTAATATTTCTTCCCATTGCCTTCTGGCTTATAGTGTTTCTGCTGAGAAGTCAGCTGCTAGTCTTATCGGGGCTCCCTTGTATGTTATTTCCTGTTTCTGCCTTGCTGCTTTTAAGAATCTCTCTTTGCCTTGGAATTTTGCCATTTTAATTATGATGTGTCTTGGAGTGGGCCTCTTTGTGTTCATCTTGATTGGGACCCTCTGTGCTTCCTGAACTTCTGTGACTTCCTTTCTCATCAAATTAGGGAAGTTCTTCATCATTACTTTTTCAAACAGGTTTTCTATCCCTTGCTCCTCTTCTTCTCCTTCTGGTATCCCTATTATATGGATATTATTATGTTTCATGTTGTCCTGCATTTCCCTTAATCAATCTTCATTCTTTCTTAGTCTTTTTTCCTCTTCTTGCTCTTTCTTGGAGTTTTTTCTACCTTGTCCTCCAGCTTGCTGATTCGATCCTCTGTCTCATCTAGCCTGTTCTTCATTCCTTCTACTGTGTTCTTCAGTTCAGAAACTGTACTCTTCATTTTTTCTTGGATCTTGTTGATTCTTTCTATGTCCTGTTTCATGCTGGTATAGTTTGCAGTGAGTTCATTGTAGTTTCCCTGTAGTTTTTGGTAATTCTCTGTGAGCTCATTGAGCTTCCTTATAACTATGGTTTTGAATTCAGTATCTGATAGTTGACTTGCCTCTATTTCATTAAGCACTCTTTTTGATGATTCCTCCTTTTCTTTCAATTGGGGGTTGTTTCTTTGTCTTCTCATTGTTTTTGAGACTCTTTTTCTTTGCCTCTGCTTCTTAAATTGATCTGTTTTGACTCTGAGTTTGTGCTGTGAACTTCTATGGTAGAAGACCTGTGTGATTCAGTGGTGCAGTCCTCTTGATCTCCTGAACTTGTTGTCTTGGGATGCCCTTTTTGCCATTTATGTTGGCTCTCTGGAGGTAATTGGCTCTGATTTTTGGGGTCATTCTTTGGTGGGTTGTTTTGTTCAAGGTGGTTGAATAAGGGCCTCCCCACCCACCATGTCTTGTATGCTATTGCTGCCAGAACAAAACCACAAAGCCCAGGAAACAAACCCACACCTGCCAAAATAACTGCCCTCTCTGCAATCCCACTATTAACAGCAAATGAACCAGCATTAATAAGGGTGTAAAGAGACTAATATTATTATAAGAAAAGAAATAAATAAACTATAGTATAAAATCTAGAGACTTAATATGCACAAATTTAGTGGACAAGAAATGAATGCTAAAAAGCTATGCAGGAAAGAAAATATCATAAATCATGGAGAAGACCACAATGAATTTTGTCTCAGTAGCCTCCAGTATTTACCACTGTTTTTCCTTTCTGGATCTGCCTCTGGTGACATCAGTTGTTGACTCTGTCTGACCTTAGGCAGCCTGCTTCAAGACTGCCAGAGATCTACTCTCAGTGGCTATCTCCTTCGGTTGTTAATCTAGCCACTCTGTACTCAGCAGTCAGGCTTAAGCCCCATAGGGTGGGGCAGAATTCCTTCTGGGGTTGGGGCTATTTTTCTTAGGCTGCCATTGCCCTAAGCAGGGTGATTTCCCTAAGCAGGATGGCTGCTGCTGTTCAGGTGATGACTCAGCACTGGGATCCCTGTGGCTGCTCTCTCAATTCTCTCCCCAAAGCCTCCTTCCTCAGTCTCTCCTTAGGTATCTCTAACCCACTCTGGAGCCCAGGGTAAGTGGCTGCAAATGAAAATTTATGCATTATTTCTTTAAATAGCTCTTTGCATCTCCAGCCATCAGTTTCTGGCAGAGAGCAACACTGCCACTCTTCACCAGTTTGTTATGTGTACTTTTGGGGCTCTGGTACTCTAGGCTGGGGATCCCAGCTTAGGGTTTAGACCCCACATTTCTCAGGGGGTTCCAACCAATTGCTTATTTATCCCTCTAGCACTGCCTCCTGTGGGCACCTAGCCAGCCTTCTGGATTCTCCACCACATTCCTTACCAGTCAGTGCTGAAGCTTATTCTTCAGTCTGTCTGAGGTTATAAGTCTTCTCTCTCACTATTGTTCAGTTGTTTGTTACAGGTATTTTCTCCACAATTTAGTTGTAATTCCAGATGGTCCTGGGAGGAGGTTAGTGTAGCTTCCATTCACCCCTCTGCCATCTTTCACCTCTTCAGCAGATGGCCTTCAGACTTGAACGGCAACTGCTCCCTGGGTCTCCAGCCTACTGGCCTACCCTGAAGATTTTGGACTTACAAAGCATGCACAACCATGTGAACTAGTTTCTAAACTTTCTTCATATATTTTTGTACCTGTTTCTGTCTCCCTGTCTTTATATATACACATGTAAACATATACACACATCCAGTTGGTTACATTTCTCTGGAAAACCTTGACTAATACACCCTTTTCCCAGGGTAAACCAGGAGCATCCTCACTAACAACGTGGCATTATGGACTTCCATTTCCCCTAACACCCTCCAATGAGCTTACCTCAAAGTTCACATACAGCATATTGGGAATTGGGAAAATTGGGGGGAAGATCATTAAGAGGGCCTTTGCTATATAAATGTAAGCAAGTATTTTTTCCAGTGTAGGAAAATACAACTTGTAGAGATTGGCATACCATTTAATTAGAGAGAGAAAGCAAAGGAGCTAATCCTTCCTTGCCATGGCATACCTAAATAACAATGAACAGAAAAACACAATACCTAACTTTTCTTGGATTTTTTTGATCTTCAGATATCACTTTAAATTGTTTTCTTGCTTTTTTAGGTCTGTCACTAATTTAATTAAGTGACCTAATTCCCCAGTATTCACATGCACAAATTCTCTTGCAGACACCTATCAGACTTTTTACCTAGTAGCCTTCTATCAGTGGAGACCCTGAAGAAAACAGTGTTTCTTTAGCTCTCCCAGGAAAGCTGCCAGCTCCATGGATACTGTAGGGTCCACTCTGTTAGCCCAGTGCTACCATCCTCTGACACAAGTGACTCCCACAGGTAAGGCCCTAACAAGCGCCTTCTCTAGGAGTTCTGGGCTTGGGACTAAGAGAATCTCTCTCTCTCTCTCTCTCTCTCTCTCTCCCTCTCTCTGTCTCTCTCTCTCTGTGGCTAAAGCTCAGAAAGCTTTCAGCAGCTATATATCCTATAATAAAAATAAGACTGCTAAAAAATGAATGTGAGAGATAGAATTTTCAAGAACATAATTCTAGCATTCGAAAGGCCCAGCTATTCTTCTGACCTTGGTTCCCATGAGACATGTTTCTATCCTTATAAGTAAATATTCTTTTCTATTGGTAATCCAGATTGGCTTTTGTCACTTGCAATGAAAAGAGTTCTATGTAGCATGTGTGGAAAAGCACAGCATCTACAAAACCAGCACTCTGTGCTGGTCTCAGGGCAGCCCGAACTATATTACCTTAGACTCAGGAACGCAGGGTTCTGACACAGGTTGTGCCACTGTTAAGCCTCCCCACAGGTACTTTATGAGATGAGGTATGGCTCTAGGGCTGGATTCTAATCCACCCTCAAAAGATTTTCTCTTCAACTGCACTAGAAAAATACATCTACATATGTCATTTCCTTCAGAGATTATCATCATCTTAGATACCTGCCTGACATGAGGCTTTCAGAATCAACACTGCTAAAACTGAGGAGAAAGATACTTGGAGGAATTTTAGAACAATAAAAAAATGAAATCTAAAAGTTCCCAAGTTCTAATTATTTCCCCCTCCATTTCTTACCTTCTTTCCAAACTTACTTTGGGGAGAAGGTAAAGGAACATCTGGAATTATTTCTGAGTTTGACATTACTCCTGCTCATCAAGCTTAAAACATCACTTTTTCCCTTTGTTGGCTTTTCTTCATGAGGAACTTTTACACACTTAAGATATCCAGAGGGTAAATTAACCTCTTTACTCAGGTAAACTGTAATTAAAAAAGAAAATTTAATAAAAGAAAGAAATATTGGTCATGAGGCACATTCCTGAGACCCACCTAAGACATCTCATCCAGAATCCCTGGGGTTGAGGGCAGAAATTGACATTTTAAACATGTTTCCTAGATGATTCTTACTGCACACATAAGTTCACAACATGTAACTGGTGCTCAAACGAAAAATGATGAATTTATTGAGCATTAGAATCTGTAATTCTGACCCCAGGTGCAATCTCCATTTAGCTTTGCATCTTTTAAAAAATCTTTCTTCAAAACATAAAAAATATGTTAGAACTTTGTAAAAAGAAATGCATGACCAAAAGGTCAAGGATTGCTGGGATGTTTATTTCAAAGCCCTGGAGAACTCCTCTCTGACACTCCAAAGTCCCTCAGTGGGCCTGTAAATTGAATGTTATATAACCACATGCTCACGAATATCCATTCTTCCAAAGACCTACCTCCCACAATACAGGTTCTATCAGGTGAAGGCTTATAGTTCATTAATGTAGCACCCTCACTCAGCATTTTATCACTCTTGCCACTTAATATGAGTATAACAAAAAAAAATTGATGTGTGATTACTGAGAGCTTTCAAGCCACAACAAACCAGCACTTTCAAGCCAATATATTCTCCTTCTCTTACTGCCCCACATCTGGACAAGCTGATAAGAAAGCCTGGTGCTTCTTCCTTTGGCACCAGCAGGAAGTTCAAATCATGCAAGCCCCAGCACATATGAGGGAACACTCACTCCAGACCCAACTCTAACCACCACAGAATCCAAGCCACTCACCCCTCCTTGTCCTCTCAGGCCAGTTTTGGACCCACATGAGAATTTGTCCTGCTTTCCCTTGAAAGCTTCATTATGGGAGTAATAAACTTGTTGTGACTCCATGGAGTGACCTAAACAATCTGAAAAATGGCAGTAGCCATTCAATGCATCTCAATAGCTAAAGTTTCTCTATCCAGTCTGCACACAGCTGAACGATCCATTTCCCCAACATACAGCTCTGATTTTGTCCCTTCTTCACTTAAGATTAGAATTAAATGTCTCAATGGTTTCCCTAAAAAATCAAATTCTAAAACATTAGCCTAACATCTAAGGCCCATAATTTTAACTCAATCTATCTTTTTAAATTTGTCTCCTCTACCATTTTTCAAAAACCCTGTTAATTAGCCAATAGTTAAATTACTGAGTCCCAAAGGAATTTTTTTTTAATCCTCACCCAAGGAGAGGACATGTCCATTGATCTTTAGAAAGAAAGGAAGAGAAGAAGAGAGAGAGATGGAGAGAAACATCAATGTGAGAAAGAAATATCAATTGGTTGCTTCCCGTACACACCCTGACCGGGGGCTGAAACCAAAATCTAGTATACGCCCAGACCAGGGATTGAACCTATGACCTTTTGTGTATAGTACAAGAAGCTCCAACCAACTGAGCCACACTGGCCAGTGCCCAAAGGAATTTTAATGCATGACTTGCACTCATAATTGGCCTTGTGTTAATTTCCCATTGTTGTCTTAAAGTATTACTTGTATCTTTTGATGTTATTTAAAGTTTCAGTTATTAAAATTTTTTCCTCTATTATATTTTAAGATCTTTTCCTTCTACAGGACTTAAGGCAAAACCTGGCACATCACACATGCTTTATGACTATTTAGTCTTCTGATTTGATTTTATAGAGTCCTAAATCTACTCCAGAATTTCTCAAGGTTGAAAAATTAAAACAAAAGCTAATTTTTGCTATGGAATTTTCAGGCAAATTTTGTGTTTTAATCATGTTAGGGGATTAGATCTGGAAAAGTATTTTTAATATAAAAATGAAATGGATCTGTCCTTTAGTCAGTTATGATAAACAAACTTTTCTCACTATTGCAACTTACCAAGGATAAACTATAGCTTTGGTTGAATTATTAAATCAATTGGTTAGCTTCTAATGTATTGATTTTTAGAAGGAATTTTTTCCAATCATGTTCTTTGAGTACAGATTTTAATCATTTAATTAGCACTACTAGGCACCCTGTTGCTAAAAAATACAACATGGTATTTTTTCCCAATGCATTGGAGTTCGTTCACATGGGCACACAGAAGAGGGACTTACGGCTCCTTCAGAAAAGCACTGCTCTCCTATATACTCTGTACGTAGTCTCCTCCCTGAGAAGATAACTCAAGGAGAAGAAATTAGGGCATCACAGCTACCTCAGTAACAACTGCAGTCATGTCAGTAAAGCTTCTAGCACAAAGACACTAGATATGCCATGATTACCACTGGAATTCTGCACTATTTGCTTGAAGGCCAAAAAAGGTAGGTGGCTCAGGTTTCCCTTTAACTTAGTTAGATGCAAAGAAAGGATGTCCAACAGAAAGCCTCCTTTAATCTAGAAGCTACTTGAACAATATTCATGCCAATGCTCTTCTTTAGAACCTTACTAATAAAATCCAAAAACAGGTTCTACTCTCATTTATTAGGTTACCTCCTCAGTAAAGACAGGAGAGATGTGCACACACAACCACTTGGGAGGTGGGTGCTGCAGATTAGAAAATGAAAAGATGTTGGTTAGAAATGCCAAGGGTCACATACCTGGGTTCCTTGAATATGTTTGAGAGTCATATTAAAGCTTGAGTTGTCTATTTCTACTGAGCTTTTGTTAGTGTAACACTACTTACAGGCTGAATTATATGGGTCATAGCTTTATTAAGTATTGCATCAGCTCCAAACTCTAAATTCTACAGCACTTGATCAGTTTCACTGCTACAACTTCAGCTGCCATTCATTAAAAAGCTCACTATGCATACAGAACACTCAACACATTCTTGGGTGTCAAGGCTCTTCCCACCTCACTCAACCCTCTTTATGTGTCTCCTTTCCTTTAACTGAGTACCAATCTCTTCATTCCCATTTCTCATTGATACTCTTGCAAACAACTCTGAAGCAATTTTCACTCAGTTATCCTCCACATTGCTCACTTTTAAATACTCCATGTGTTTAGACAGTATGAAGAAATCTTAAAATATCTGACATCTCTGTAGAGGAGTTTTATCTCTGCCCCCAGTAGTTTGCTACTCTCAAACATACTTTCTCACATTTTGTTCCTGTCCTGTGCTTTTCTGGCTATGTAATATTGACCATAGCAGCATCTAAAGCTGGCAATGGCAGATCATCCACTATTGATGCCAAAAAGATCTCCATTCATAATGATGGAGGCCAATGAAGCAGTAATCAATGCAAAAACAAGTCATTATCCATAATTAGCATCAGGTTGCTTAATAAATGTATATTTTAAATATCCAGAATCACCTCTTATGACTGATTATAACATGTGACATTTATCTGTGAAATATGGAATTAATCCCATGAAAATTCAAAGCTTAACTAGAGAATATTTAAAATATGCTACTATACTTGAAGTATTTCTAGTAAAAACAATCTGAATGTTCCATTAATATTCCAAATGAGGCTTCTAGTCTTTGCACCAAATGAGTAAAATAATCATTCCAAAATAAAGACCACATGTTTAAAGTGATTGTATTCTGTTATTTCTTTTGTACTTGTCTTTTCTAATAATCAAGCCAACAAATTCGGAACAGTAGTTTGTATTATAATGTGGCTACCTTTTTGTGGAGATTTGATCCTAAGTATGACCAGAAAACCAGCCCCAAAATATCTCCTTGGCGATAATCTATTTCTTGGTTTTCATTCCATTCTATCACATTCCCCAAAGGGACAGGCTAGCTAGGAGTACTTTTTTTTTTTTTTTAATCAGTGAGCTAGTAGAACAACAGAGGGAAAAGTAGCAATTCTTACTTATGTCAAGAAATAGTCACTCTATTTTCAGGCAAAAGCTGACTTTAAATTCTTAAGTATTGACTAATTAGCTTCCAGTTAAAATGTAATTGAGTACAAATTATTATTTTCCCTCCAGAAACCTAATAAGCAGTGAAAGCACTAAAATATATAAACTCGCAAGTATGAAGAGAACAGGAAAAGAAATGACACAGAAATGTTGAAAATTTGAAATCAGATGAGTGGGTAGTGACTTAGGAAACTAGAAAGAGTTTGGAAGTGGTTTGAGGTGGGGAAGCCTCAATCTTACTCCAAAAATAAGCAGATGCATGTTACAGCCACAGAAAGCCTCTGTAATCTGTAACTGGGCTTCAATTACTTCAGGAAGTGGGGGGTTCAAGTGATACTGAAAGCCAGAAGCTTATTTGAAAATCTGTATAAGAAACAACCTCACAGAGTTCCTCCCTAGCCTGCTTGCCAAATGACTACCTCTGCAGCACCATAAAAGAAAATAGAAGGTTTGTACACTGGAGAGGTTGAACCAGAGACTCTAGCCTCACCGTGTGACCCATTTTATACTACAGGAGAACTGTACTAAAAACACGGAGAACAGACTAACTGCGAAACTTCTGAAAGGTGAACCCTCCCCACCCTTGCTCCAACCCCTTCTTCCACTCAGTCCCAGTATGCAGGCAGGAAACCCTAGCTCTCAAGCATGAAACAGGAGGATTTAGCTCCAGGGAAATTAACCCAGCAAAAAAAAAAAACCCCAAAAAACCCAAAAACAAAACAAACAAACAAACAAAAAACCCTGGCTGGTGTGGCTCAGTGGATTGAGTGCAGGCTGCGAATGAAGGGTCACTGGTTCAATTCTCAGTCAGGGCACATGCCTGGGTTTCAGGGCCAGGGCCCCAGTGAGGACCATGTGAGAGGCAACCACACATTGGTGTTTCTCTCCCTCTCTTTCTCCCTCCCTTCCCCTCTCTCTAAAAATAAATAAATAAATAAATAAATAAGAAAATCCTGAGCTATAATAAAAAAAAAACCTATAAATAATGACAGCTCTTACAAGATAACACTCAACCAGATTATCTTAGAGGGAATCCCATTATTTCACAAGGCCTGTCCACTTATTCAGAACCTATAAGCAGTCTTTTTGTACCTTGAATATGAGCACACACCCAACAATAACACTGAAGGTAAGAAAGATCTTTGATATGAAGGACACAGACCAAAAGTAAACAAGCAAATAGAAAAAGAAGAGTCAGAGAAAAACTTTAAGCAAAAAAAAACCAAAAACAAAAAACAAAAAACAAAAAAAAACCCTTAATGCTCATAATCCTCAGAAAAATAAAAGAGATAACATCCACGAAACAAGAAAAGGAGGCTATAAAAAAGCAACATTTATTGAATGAAAACCAATTCATGAGAATTAGAAAAAAACAAGAAATGTTCATAAACATTTTAATAGAAGGGATAGGAGATAAAGTTTAGTAAGTCAAGTAGAAATTATAACTGCTCTGTTCAAAAATAAAAAATAGAAAAAAAGATAATATTAGAGAATCAATCTACAGGTCAAACATCATCTTAGTGGAATATTCAGAAAGAGAGAAATAAAACAGAGGAGTAAAAATTATTGAAGAAATAATTTGAAAATGTGTCAGAACTAAAAAAAAAAAAAGAGAGAGAGAAGGACCTCTTCAAAAAAATATCTAGCACAGAGCCATACCGATTCCCATTGTTAGGAAACTACAGCAGCTGAAGAAAATCTAAAACCTTCCAAAGAATGAAACACCTGAAGATCAGGAATCAAACTAAGATCTATTACATCACACAATTACAACTGCAAAATAACATAAAGTGCAACATCAGAATCTAGAAGGTTCCATTGAACAAGACCTTCAAAATATTAAGGAAGATGAATTTTATTCTAACAACCTAGTCAAATGATCCATTAATTATAAAACTAGAATAAAGACAGAAAGTTTTAGAAAGGCATTTCCTATGAACTCTTTCCTAGGAAGTTACCACAAGATGTGTTTCATTAAAACAATGGAGGAAACCAAGAAATAGGAAGATAGAAGATTTAGGAAACAGCACATCCAGTGTAGAAGAGAGGAAAGGGGAATCCCAAATATGGTGATGAAGGAAGATTTCTTGGCAATATTTGGGTGGCAGGTGGAGAGAAAAAAAAATAATGTGATAGGTTACCTGATGTAAGTAATTGGAGTAGATTTGTATTTTCTGTAGAATTCAAGAATGAATTAACAGTGTTAAACAGTATGTAAACTAAACAAATGAAGAAAAGGAGGTGATTATTAACTCTAGGAAAAACAAAAAGGTATAAAAGAATGCTGTCAATAATATTTACAAGGGAGTAAGAATGTAGCCAACAAATACTGATCTAACAAAAATTATGTTGAGAAAATATGAGAGTTAAGTGAGCTTTCATAGCAGGAAGTCAGTGGATAATATCTAAAGCTGAAAAGTAAGAAATAAAACATGAAGCACATTGTTGAGAAATACAAAATTAAATGCCAGAGAAAAAGAGTTGAAAGAGATTACTTTTTTTTAAAGCAAAATGCTTACTGTAGTGTTGTACAAAGAATTTCCAGTCAGAAAATGTGTATTAGAAAGAACTGGAGAGAAAAAAAGAACACACATTTAGCATGTGCCTTAAAAACCACCAACACATGTCTGAAAGGGAGGCCTGGACCGGGCTGCAATTCTGGAAGCCTACTGCACACGCTTGCTGTGCTGAAGCACAGGCGGCACAGACTAAGACCTTTCGAATGTTTGGAGGAATGTCAGCCGTGCTTGGCTAAGTACTGTCCACAGAACCGCTGGGTTTACATCTGTCAGGGCCTCACTGTTAGGAATCTAGCTGAGGGATCAGGTCCTTGGGCGATCGCTGGAAGGCCAGGCTCCAGACTCAGACTTGGTGTACCTACACTGTCATCTCCCTATAGGCCCGAGGGCAGGCTTGCCAGCCCCTCATCATGGGGACCTGGGACCAGTGTTTTTCTAGGAGGAGAGCTGGGCTCAGTCACATGACAGGGGCTCAGACAGAGGAATCTCTCCAGTGTCATTCATAGTGACTTAGAGTTAAATTTCTTTAAGGAATGTGTGCACTGTTTCCCAGGCCCTGGCCAGCAATTTCATATTGAATTCTGCTCCATGTTTCCAAATACTTTATTACCAATGAGTATCACCAACCTCTAGTCACAAACTGGCCACCCAATGCAGTTTACCCTCTTCCCTTCTGCCAAGGGCACACCAGTGGCTTCCTGGGCCATTTCCCAGCTCCACCCAAGGCCTCTGCCAGCCAGTGGTTGGTGGAGGGGTTGCTGGGCCTGTGAGAGGGTTGGCCCCTCCTTTCCTCCCTGTCCAGAGTCCAGCAGGGCAAGACTCATTCAGCAAATCGCATACCCAAATTCCAGAACAAGTTTCATTCCTCAGAGATTCCCAAAATATGTCTCAAGATGTCATTGTCCCATGTGTCTGGGGGCCACCAAGACCCATCCCAGAAGCACTCCTGGGAAAGGTTGCACGTAGGGGATGTGGTGCTGCAACACCAGGGCGGCCAAGCTCTCCTGGGCCTACTAGCACCTTCTGTGAGTTGAAGAGATTGCTTCTTTAAATAAGATTTGGGGACAGAAAGAAGTAGAGTAAGAGACCACTGTTTTGGCCCTAGCCAGGTAGCTCCATTGTTTAGAGCATCATCCCCATACACCAAGACTGCGGGTTCCATGTCCCGTCAGGGCATGTACAAGAAGTAACAAATGGATACATAAATAAGTGGAACAACAAATCAATGTCTCTCTCTCTCTCTCTCAACAATAAATTTTAAAAAAATAGAGACTACTATTTTCCATCTGTAGTCTTATAGAACTATTTGACTAAACTATGTACATATGTAAAAGTAAAATTAAATGTAAAAAATTAGAAAATGTGTTAGCTACAACTCACTGGTATAAAATTGGAAAGAAAGAAGAGTTTAATTACAACTGATTCTAAAATGTGTATGAAAATGCAAAATATCTAGAATAGCCAAGGCATATAAATACTTTTTGTAAAGCTTCAGAAGTGAGATATTGTGGTACTGGCAGAGAACTAGACAAAGAAAGCAATGAAACAAAGTAGAATGAAGAAAATATCCATAATACGTAGTCATCTGATCTGCAACAACAGCATCAATGTACTTTAAGGGGAAAAGTTTGAAATTTTCAACAAATGTTGCTGAATTAATTGGATAAGGGAATGAACCTTGACCTTTACCTCATACCCTATACAAAAGTAACGGATTCCATATCTAAAAGTAAAAAAATAAATAAATAACGTGTGTAGAAGAGGGACAGCATAACATATTTGTGAACTTGGGATAAGATTTAAATAGTATAAGAAAAGTCCTAATTATAAAACAAAAGACTGATAAATTAAATTTCATCAAAATTAAGAACTTCTATTCATCAAAAGACATCATTAAGAGAAATAAAAGGCAAGTCACGGTCTGAGAAGGTATTTGCAATACATACCTCTGACAAAAGGCTTGCATTCAGAGTATATAAAGAACTATAAAGCAGTAGTACACTTGAAATTTATATAATGTTATTAACCAATGTTACCCAATAAATTTAATAATTTTTTAATTTAAAAAGGCAATCCAATTTAAATAATCGGCAAAAGATTTGTGTAAGAACTTTACAAAAGTGGCTATTTGAGTAATTATTTGGAAAAAATGTTCAACTTTGTTACTCATTAGAAAAAATACAAATTAAAACTAGAATGGATATAATCTGCACTCACCAAAATGGTTAAAATTTAAAACACAGGTGATAGCAAAAATTGGTGAAAATGTGGGGCAACTGCATTCTTCATATGTTGCTGGAAAAAATTTAAATTTTATAACCACTTGGGAAAATTGTTTGACAACAAATACATACCTATGCTATGAGCCAGCAATTCCACACTGGAGGAATTAATGCATACATCCACCAAAAAGTATATACAAGAATGTTTATAGAAAACTTATTCATTAAAGTGAACACTGGAAACAACTCAAATCCTTATCAGCAGTGAATGATAAATAAACTGTAGTATTTTCACACAATGAGATACTGAGTAACGATTAAAAAAACACTATTACATGCAACAATATGGATGAATCTCACAGACATCACATTGGGAGAAAGAAGCTAGAAACAAGTACATAGAGTATGATTTTGTTTATCTGAGGTTTGCAGGCAAAACTAATTTTTGGTAATAGACATCAGAGTGATCACCTCTGAGGACAGAGGTATTGACTGGAAAGGAACACAAAGGAGCCTTTTGAGATATTGGAAATATTCTGTATCTTGATATGACTGGTGGATCTATGGATATGTTCATAAATAAAAATTCAACAAAATAAACACCTACAATTCATGCACTTTACTGTATATGTTATACATCAAAAGAAGTTTGTTTGGGGGCACTCTCTTACATCCCTTTTAAGCTTCTTTACCTGTCTTTGGGTCTCCGTTTCAACGTTATCTCTGATTTCCAGTAACCCTGGGGTGTCCCGTTTACTCTTGGAGCCACACTTACAGCAGGTTCCCAGCTTTCAGCTCCGTGATTCTTCCAGTGTCACGACATTAAACTCCCTCTTCCCTAACCACTCGGAGGTAGAGTTCACCATATGAAGCTTCACTGTCTCACAAGTACATACTGCTCACACATCCTACCCTTCTATCAGCTCTAAGTATTAAAATACTTGTTCTTGGAGAAACAACATGGATTATTTTTAGGATTCCATGCTGCCATCTTATCCTACATGCAAAGTTTGTTCAAGTCATGCTCCCTTCACATCCCCCAAGAAAAAAAGAGAGGCAGAAAAGAAAAAAAATAGATAAAGAAAAGATGGCTCTCTAAATTTCTAAACGTATTTTCCTTGTGGCACAGTTTTACTTTATCATCTTATGAATCTCATATTTTTTCTGCCTCTCTCTTTTTTTACTGTTCTTATTCCTTATTTTCTCTCTAGCTACATCTGATATATTTTAATATGACATATGAAGAATGAGATAACTCCAGAATAATTTTTTTTTAAATAATATACCTTTCAGAGGTTTATTCCCTTTATCCTGCCCCAGAAAATACCAGTTTTTATGTAACATAGCCTAATTTGTTCACAGTATTCAACTCAGACTCTTCTTTATTTTTTAAATATTTTTTATTTATTATGCTACTACAGTTGTCCCAGTTTTTCTCTCCTTTATCCCCCCACCATATACCCCCCTCCCATCAGCATTCCCCCACTTTAGTTCATGTCCATGGGTCATACATATAAGTTCTTTGACTTCTCCATTTCCCATACTATTTACATTTTTTAAAGATTTTATTTATTTTATTTTTAGAGAGAGGGGAAGGGAGGGAGACAGAGAGGGAGAGAAACAGCAATGTATAGTTGCCTCTCACATGGCCCACACTGGGGACCCGGCCCGCAACCCAGGCATGTGCCCTGACTGGGAATCGAACCGCGACCCTCTGGTTCCCAGCCCGCGCTCAATCCACTGAGCTACACCAGCCAGGGCATTTCCCATACTATTCTTAACCTCCCTCTGTCTACTTTGTACCTACCATTTATGATACTTATTCGCTGTATCTTTTCCCCCGTTCTCCCTCTCCCCGCTGATAACCCTCCATTTCTGTGATCTCCATTTCTGTGAATCTGTTCCTGTTCTAGTTGTTTGCCTAGTTTGTTTTTGTTTTTGTTTTTTTTAGATTCAGTTGTTGATAGTTGTGAGTTTGTTGTCGTTTTACTGTTCATGTTTTTGATGTTCTTCTTTTTCTTAGATAAGTCCCTTTAACATTTCACATAATAAGGGCTTGGTGATGATGAACTCCTTTAATTTGACCTTATCTGGGAAGCACTTTATCTGCCCTTCCATTCTAAATGATAGCTTTGCTGGATAGAGTGATCTTGGATGTAGGTGCTTGCCTTTTATGACTTGGAATACTTCTTTCCAGCCCCTTCTTGCCTATAAGGTTTCTTTTGAGAAATCAGCTGACAGACTTATGGGCACTCCTTTGTAGGTAACTGTCTCCTTTTCTCTTGCTGCTTTTAAGATTCTCTCCTTTTCTTTAATCTTGAGTAATGTAATTATGAGGTGCCTTGCTGTGTTCTTACTTGGACCCAACTTCTTTGGGATTCTCTGAGCTTCCTGGACTTCCTGGAAGTCTATTTCCTTTGACAGACTGGGGAAGTTTTCCTTCATTATGTTTTCAAATAAGTTTTCAATTTCTTGCTCTTCCTCTTCTCTTTCTGGCACCCCTATATGGATGTTGGAACATTTAAAGTTGTCCCAGAGGTTGCTAAGCCTCTCTCAGTTTTTTTGAATTCTTCTTTCTTCATTCTGTTCTAGTTGAATGCTTATTACTTCCTTCTGGTCCAAGTCATTGACTTGAGTACCGGTTCCCTTCCCTTCACTGTTGGCTACCTGTACATTTTCCTTTATTTCACTTTTCATAGCCCTCAGTTTTTCCTCTATTTTGTGACAATACTCACAATTGTCACTATTTTGTGACAACACTCAACCATTTCTGTGAGCATCCAGATTACCAGTGTTTTGAACTGTGCATCTGATAGGTTGGCTATCTCTTCATTGCTTAGTTGCACTTTTTCTGGAGCTTTGATCTGTTCTTTAATTTGAATCATATTTTTTTTTGTCTCACTGTGCCTTTTAGTAGTAAGGGGCAGAGTCTTAGGTATTCGCTAGGGTGGGGCAACCCACTTTGATGTGTTGTGGAACTGTATATAAGGGAGGGGTCCAAGAGGGAACAATGCCACTTGCTCAGCTCTCTGCAGGCTTTCAGTTACTTCCTCAGGTACCCATAAGCAGATTGGTCCCTTTTGGTGCTGATTTCCAGGTGGGTGGGTTTGTGTACATTCTAGGACCTTGTGGGTCTCTCTAGTGAATACTCCTGTGAGTCTTGGAGTTTCTCTGGCCGCCACAATCCCCACAGGTTCTCTTGGTTGGAGGTTTTGAGGCTTTATTTTCCCATGCTGGAATCCTGGGTTGTGCCATCTGTCTTGCTCCCCAATTGTTCCAGTTTATCCGCATGCAGAGGTGTGACCACCCTCTCTGCCAATCACCACCTTGCCCCCACCTTGTCCACCCCAGTTCTGCAGCTGCTGCCTTACCATGAGTCCTCTCTGTCCCTGGCTTCCTGTCTCCGTCCCTCCTACTGGTCTGGATGAATATTTCTTCTTTAACTCCTTGGTTGTCAGACTTCCACATAGTTCGATTTTCTGGCAGTTCTGGTTGTTTTTTGTTTTTAAATTTGTTGATGTTCTTCTTTTGGTTGTATGAGGAGGCAAAGAGCATCTACCTATGCAACCACCTTGGCTGGAAGTCCTCAACTCAGACTCTTCAAACAACAATATGAGATTGTCATTCCATAGGGACTGCAAAGTTCAAATGAAAGGAACACTGTGTTAAGACTGCTTGGAGCTTTGGAAAGTGAGACTGCTATTTTTACGGATATATGTGTAAAAATCATTTTTGTGGAAATATATCTATTTTTAGATGTTAGATCTATCTACCACAGGGAATATCCAGTCAAACAAAGTTAAGTGACTTAACAGAGGTGGAAAGTGCTGAGATTTACTTTTCACATCTAGGTATGTCAGATTTCTTAGAGTGAATTCTGTCCTTTTAGTATCATAGCAAATGATACTAAACAGCTGTTTAAATGCACCAATATTATGACCTTCTGCCAGTCACAGATCCCAGTATTCTTTCCCCAAGATAATTTACCTTCCCACTTCTCAAGGTTATATTTGCCTCATGGAACCAGTATTTTTTTCTTCTCCAAAAGGGGTCATGGCCCATGCTTTATTTGTCCATGCATTTTGCAGCATGGAGCTTTGTGTACATGGTGTTGAAATCTATTGTCAAATGCCATATCCGTATTGTAAAACAAGCAATGAAAGGTGGACATGCTCTCTTTACAATGTGATTACAACTCAATGGTTAATATTTTGCATTTTACACTTTGCTGTACAACAGGAACTATGTGATAGCTTTAAAAATAATTACACAGCCCCAGATATTCTTAAGAGATATATGCCGAGACATTTACAAATTCCCAAAATCATAGATATGCATTATAGCATAGCATTTCTCCCATAAAGTTCAGTCAAGTATCACTAAAAACTTTTAATTGACTACTTAAGACCTTTATAATTCTATAAATAGAGGACTAGACTCATTTATAACGCTAATAATAAGAATTCTGTCTGGAAAATTTATTGTATTTTGTGAATTGCCTTGCCTCATTTACTTATGGAGCCCACGGTAAAAGCATTCATATCATCAGTCCAAGACACTGTTGATGTGGAATTGCTACTTTATAATTTATTCCCAAATTCAATTTTACTGTATAAGCATAATCTATTTCTTAGATTTCTTAGCTTTCTTTTTACTTCCATGCCAACACTTTTACTGATGGGTTTTAGTTGTTTTTCCTTTTTTTTTATGTTTTTTCTTTTGTTTCACAGGGGCATTTCCCATAAAATACAGAGACTTTCTTGCTTCAAAAGAGGTACATGGATGAGATGAGCTAAAATCCATAAAGTCAGGCTACGACGAAGATCCTTGACATTGGATAGGCTTAACCCCAAGAAAGTAACTCATTCCTGCTAACCAGGGTATAAGATTCAAATGTGCATCTCCAAAAAACTCAAACGATGTGGACAACTAGAGTTATTTAGTAATAGTCTAAACTGCACATGTTAGCCCTAGCTGGGTAGCTCACTTGGGTAGAGCATTGTCCTGATACAAGATTGTGGGTTTGATCCTCGGTTAGGGCACATACAAGAATCAACCAATGCATTAACAAGTGGAACTACAAATCAGTGTTTCTGTCTCTTCTTTACTCTCTCTATAAAATTAAAAAATAAACTACACATGTTAATTCTGTAATTGTCAAATGTCTCATAATGACTTTTTAAAATGCTCATAATTCGTGACTATACTTTTAGAGAGAGGTTGAGAGAAACTAAATTAGTGAGCCTTGCTGTGGGTAAAGAAATGGG
>PVJI01003801.1:84138-118099 GCA_004026765.1 Micronycteris hirsuta | reverse complement strand
GGAGGGAGGTTGGGGGGGTGGGACGGGAGGGGAAGGGAGGGGGGAGGGGAGAGGCTGCAAATAACTGTAATTAAACAAAAAAATAATTTAAAAAAAGACTATATAATATACATGAAACATTCTGACTGAATAAGCTTTATCACAGGAATATAGGGGTGGTAGAATACTGAACACCAAAAAAAATGTGAGTATTAATATAAATAACCCTCTTAATATCCCTGCTAAAAAATAAAGTACAAGCATATTATCATCTCAATAGATATAGAATAAATAATTACAGTAAAAAAAAAACTAAAAAAACTTATTAATGTTACTCTCTTTCTGAGGTTCAAATGGAACAAGAGGAAGAGATTCAGGAGGCCTCCTAAGAATCACCTGCCTTTCAAGAGCTTGTGAGTGTGTAGATGGAGGATAGTTAATTTACATGGACACGAAGAGTTCAAATTCACAACTCGTTCCACCCCTAGTATTTCTGAAAGGATAAGGAAACTGAACACTATCAGGGAGATTATCCAAGGATATAGCAAGCCACCAACTTCTTTCCCATTGCTTTATTTTTATTAAATCCAAAAGAATACTGAAAGTCAAGTACATCATGAGAAGCAGAGGTGCTAAAATATAGGATAGAATATACCAGTCATTTGACAGATTGTACTTATGACATATAGCATAACCAAACAATTAAACACATGGAGATGATGGTTTTTCTCTGCTGAGAACATCCTTTCCTTTTTTTCCTATCTGAAGAACCTTAGAACTTCCAACATCCATGAATCCATATGCTGTACTATAGCTGTATTTTATAAAATACTGAAAGTATCTGTTTACCTGTGGATGAAGTCTTTCCATAATATAAGTTTCTCAAAGACAAGAACCATACTCATCTTTATATCCCTGAGAGATTACTTGGCATACATTAGAAATTCAATAAATGTCTATTAAAGTAGACTAAATTGTTCTTCTACTTGATTATACTACTATATCTTAAATTTTAAATAACTTTTGAAAGAAGTTCAAAATCTAATATATATTTTTATTCATCAAATTTATTACTCATAACATTTTATTTATAATTTCTATTGACATGAAACAAACATCTCCTAAACTTCAGACTAAAAAATGTATATTTAATGTATAAAGTATTCTACAAAAGCTTTTAATTTCCTACCATTTTTTTCTATAAACCAGTGATCTAAGATGTTGATCTAGACTTATAACTCAACTTAAGAGGGTCAGCTTCTGTTGGTTAACTTTCAGTGAGGCTCTCTGATAGACGCCCATGTTTTTTCTAACTGCTTGCTATAACAATTGTCCTGAAGCTAAGTTCCTTAAGGCATAAAACTGGAGTTATTTATTAACTAATTATATTCATTGCTCAGAATAGGCTCTTCTTACTAAAAAGGAAAAGGATATGTACTTCTCTGGTTTGATTACAGTGAACTATAAAACAGCTATTTCTGTTTTTCCATTTTTTTTTTTAAATTAACTCTTTGGTTCAACCAAGAAAACTTTCTACAATGGTAGGGAAAACCTTCACCTCCTGAGCCCTCTACTCCAGTGATTTGTGCAAGGCTTCCCTAAGGTCACCTACTGCTTAGTTACTTTCAAGGCAATTTCATCACATGTAACCACATGTGATGATTGGCGATTTCATCACATGTAACTGCATAGAACACACATTTGTTTATATTTTATACAAATCAGGAAAACAAAATATCAAGCTATACAACAAAAAATAAACAGTTTATAATTCATTTGCACTGTAAACAGATGATATTAGGACTAAATTTTGGGAGAAATTATTTTTCTTTCACTTTATTATGTATTGCCTTTTACTAATACTATATTATTGACTAAAATTTCATTTGAAAAAATATACATTACTCTGTCCCAACTCTCTTATGGCACAAAATTAAGAATAAAAAAAAAGTACTATGTTTTCCTCCTTGACATTTGTATAAGCTACACGTGAAGCAATGATACACATTTGGTAGTTTATATATGCAATGCTCTTGAATGTATAATGCTTACATGAGCATATATTCTTGTATATAAAGGAATACATTTAAACTTAAAATATAAAAGTATCATATACTCAAATGAAATGAACATTTGCAGGAAAAGATTAGAGATAGCAAGAAGCTAGAATTAAACAATTTGGGTAAGGTATAAATAGAAATATAAAGTATAGGATTATTTTTGTCCTTGGTTGAATGAGGACAATGGAAAATCTGGGTGCAAATACCCCTCTTCAACCAAAGCATTATGGGTGCCTGTGGATCTACTTAAATATTCTTGCATTCATACTCTTGTGCACACTTAAGCCATTGATGGTTATACAAAATAGGACAAGCATTCTCTTGCTAAATAATACAATAGTGATTTCATTAAATTTGTCATTATTGAAAATTGTACTGTAGAAAATCCACCAGCCAATCACTTTCAGAACCATTCAATTTTCTTATGTCCATCTAGAATGAAAGGCTTGCTGCACAGCTGTGTTGAAGACTGTATAATGACTTTAAATCTAGGACATAGACTCTTTTTGCATGTCCAATCAATTTGTTAGAAATCTGGTCCTGTGCTAATAGGGCTGTGTGCATTAAAATTCATTCTTTGAAAATTGTATCTGAACTGGATGCTGCATACAGCCTTTGAACTCTACCAACTTGATTTTGCCTTTAATTCACTTTTAAGAAGAGGTTATTTTTTTTCCTTTGAGAAGGAGACTATTGTTTTCAGAGACATAAATTGAAGGCTAGAAAATGTTCACATACTGGTGCAATAAATTCCTAAGTTAGTATGTGTTGATTGTAAAGTAGCCAGATTCAAGTACATAAAGTATATTGCCCCAATTTCTATGGAAGTCCATGCAGTCTTGAAACAATGTTTTCTTACTAATTTTAGAATTACAATTATATGCAATAAGCTCTGATACCAATACCACTTTAATGAAAGAAGTGCTTGAAATAAGACTACCAGACAAAGCATAAAAAGAAAATAAAAGAGGGTATATACAGGGAAATAAGAAATTTTTGGTCAGAAAAGAAAAGCAAGATGATGCAGTTCTCTAGTTTATATACTCAGCTAAAGAAATCTTTTTTTTTCTTCATTTTTCTCCACTAGAAAATTCATTGAAAACTCAAAGTCTAAACTAATTTGTGTCAACTGTCTTCTGATATTATAACTTTCATGGTTTTGTAATCTTATAATTACATACTCTTTTTTAGATGTCATAATAATAATCAATATATGACTGCAACATTCTGAACTCTGCATATAATCGTGTCTCTCCACCTTGTTTTCATAATACCATGACACCATTAAAACTCTATAAACCAATGTTTGGCATGAACCTGTTCAAATCATAACAGTGAATGAGGCATAAAAATGTCATAACATGATTACCATACCTCATGAAACAAATACTATAATTGTCACATCCTGATTATTCAAGCTAGTGAAGAGGCCAAAATATTTTATACAACTATACTGATAACATAGAAATCTCCTCTGATCAAGTTCAACCAAAGCCAGTTTCACCTGACTTTCAGAGGAAGGCTCCTGTGCTAAAGGAGCGACCTTTCTTTCTTGGTCTCTAAAAGAGGTATGAAATGTGGTTGTCAGTTATGTGACCAAGAGGTAACTTTGGTTATCAGTTAAGTGGCTAAAGATCAAACCACCAGACATCAAGCAAAAGAAGGCAGTAAGGTGTTTTAGCTACAAAGTCCTTGAAAGCAGAAGCTATATTTTATTATCTTATCTTTCTGCTCAACATATCATCATGCACATTTTTATGAGCTGAATCTATTTATTGGATTATGTAACTGATCACCCCAATCAGAGCAGAATTTCCTCAAATCAAAGCTACAGTATTGGTATGCTCATTCTTTCAATCATTTTGTGAAAAGGTAGGATTGCTGTTTACCATACCATTTGAACCCTTTGAATACTTTGGAAAATAAAACAGGATATAAATAAATGCCTAAAGAAATGAAATTACGAAGTTAAATGTGCTTTTCATGTTATTAGCTGGTTTCTTTCTGGAATTCAAGGTTGTCAAAAGATACTCCTTTGTGTAATAGAAACCTAGACAGTAGGTGATGCTCACAGAACAAGAAAATGAGAGACACATTTTGAGGCATATTTGGACATAAATCAGGGTTGAGAAGTGAAAAGAAATTTCAGAGAGAGAGAGAGAGCTCTTGATGAGCTAAATTTTCTGACTCCTCTCTCTTTAGCATCTGTGGATATTTCCCATGATTCTCCCTTCCTTCCTCTAATTCACACAGTCTTCTACATGAGCCAACCTTTAGTAACAATCAGGAAGAAAAGAGCTCCTGAAGACTCACTCAGTGCTGTGTCCTTCAGCTCACTTCTATGAAAGTTACCAGGCACCCCTTAAGACGGAGGGTGTCAAGCACAGCAGTAGCAGGTGGAGAGGAACGTGTGCTCACACCGCTTGCTGTGCTTGCTGCGCTCTGCTTCTGCCGCAACCCAGAAGGAGCTGTGGCGCATGTTACCTAATGTGACATAAATTAACAAAATAATGTTCTAAATTATATTTTTTCTAGTACGGATTATAATAAAAATTTAAATACTCTATCATTGAGTTTTTGTTACTTTCCTACAAGGGAATAGCAAACTATCTTAACAACTGGCAATCCCACTCTACTTTTTTCCTGTTTATTTTTTTTCATTAGTTTCTATCTCTAACCTAAAACCATTTCTTATAGGGATAGCTGTAACCCTCTTTTCTCAGGAAAGAAATAGGTGAATAAATTTAAAAAACTAAAAATAATCACTTTATAGTATCTCAAATTGAAATGATGGTTTAGGACTTAATTTTTATACATATTCCTATATTTTAAAATCATAATACTTTTAAAATTCTTTCATTATAAAGTTATTCAATATCCACTATGTCTTACCTCCTCCTAAAATGTTGAATTCTTAAAAGCAGGGTCCATTTCTTATTAGCTTTGATTATATTTATCTCTATCTTACTTCTAAATACATGTTTGATAGGAGGTGACTTATATTTCATTGTCTTTATTTACGTTCTGATCAGCATGTAGAAACTTGGGACCATTTTTTAGAATATTAAAAATTACTGAGCATTGTATCACTAACTCTTGTAGTAAGCTTTAAAACATTTTTTAATTTAAATACCTTCTCAGCAAATGAGTGATTTATTTTAGATAGAAAAAGAATGGTTATTAACAACTCATCAAAACGAATTTTGAGACTGAAAATAGAAAAAAAAAGTCTTATTTTTGGTTTAAATTGAGTCTTTGAATTAATTGGGAACATTTAGCAAATGATGCTTTGAAAATTTGCTATAATAATATAATCTCATAAATCTTTAACTTAATACTTTAGTGTATCTGCTTCCTTTCCTTCTGTTCTCATGTGAAGTGTTTTTAGACCTTGCACTATAAACTGAAGTGTTATATATGTTGAAGTGTTGTAAATAACATTTTTTTTATCAGTCGTGAGTTCTCAAGAAGCTAACTTGGTAACCTAGATTGTATCACCAATAAAGTCGTTAGTACATTCCAACTGACACCAATTAGACTGGAAGTCTAACAGATTACAAGTATATTTTAAACAGATAACATGGCCAATAACATAAAAAAATAGGTACTTCATAATTAAGAGGAAGAGACTTATGAAAAGAAAGCCACAAATATATGTTTACTTATTGTATTGATTTCATATACTTCTTTGACTAAGTGGTGTATCTGTTATTGTCAGATCTGTTTAAAATGACATTTCAATTTGAAGCAATTCATCTATAATGAGCTTTCTGCTGAGGGTGAGCTGCAGAAGCTTTGAATTAGGATATGAGTGGCACTCAAATGCAAATACATGAAAACACACAATTCCCTCAGGCCTTGACGTTTAAGCCTTATCAAGTTACAGTGAAATAAACAGGTGTAACCACACCAGAGGAAACAATAGCCTTGTTGGTTGGCCCTGAGAGATGCTTCCTGTGTGTATGGAAAAGCTGAAATATTACCATTTCAAGGATCCCTGCCTTCCTTTTTCTTCTAAGAGAACTCTGCCGCCTGCACAGTTTCTGAGGAACACTTCGGAAGATATCTTTCACTTACCTGAAAGAAAAAACAACAACAACAAAAAGCATTGAACTTCATTTCTTGGTGAATTTTTTTCCATTCTTAACTTAAAAAAAAAAAAACTTGCACTGCGTAATAGACATGTTTCTATAATGTTGTATACACATTGAAGTTTTATCAATCAAATCCTACTTACCCCTTGTCCTGACATTACAGCATTAAATTATTTTTTGAAAATTTGATAGTTCATTGGTTCCCATCCCAGATAAAATCATTTACATGTCTTACATAAACCAGTTTCTTGTACTAAAGAAAGTAATGTCTCAATATAATGTAGAGAAAAGTGGACATTACCTGGTGTCATCATGTATTTAATAACAATTATTTAATTGGTCTTTCTTTCATTTCTTCATTTATTCAACAAGAATATATTGACCTTATTGTGTGCCAGGCGCTTTGTTAGGCCTGGAACGGATCAAGACACACTCACCTTAAAGATCCTACACTGAATCTAATCCTTCTTACAGGCAAGCTGCATGCCTGTCAAACAGGGCTAGACTCAGAAGTCCCCTCCCCCTCAGCCCCAGGCATACTCAAAAGTCTAACACAGAAAAGCTTTATCTTTCTTTGGCTCACAGTTTTGTGCTCAGTTTTCAACATCAGTGCAAAGTCAGGTTTTCCAGCCAAAGAAAACATGGTCCAGGACAGAGTAGAGTAACTCAGGGACATGGCAAGAAAGAGCATTTTAGCACTCTGACAAGTCATCAGAAAGGACTTGTACCACCTAAGCAACAGATGACCATATCCAGCTCCTAACAGCCCCCAGCATCAGTGCCACTACAGATAGCACTGTCCACAGGCACCTTTCACAGTGTAGCTTGACATTTCATAGGTCCTATGCTTAACTGAACTTTGACTCCTCCTTCATCTATATGAGAACATTCATCTCCATCTATTGTTGACCTCTAATTACCAGCCAGTTCTTATGCCTTTTAGGCTACAAACCAGATGAACCAGACAAGGCTGTCCCAGTCCCTAGACTAAAGTTAAAAAAAAAAAAAAAAAAAAGAATCACTTTCTGCTTTAGATGAAAGCTGCATTGGTTTCCTTAGGGATTTACACTCTGGCATTTTCTATCAGCCCTTGTATGTTGCTGATTTATATTGTATCTTAACATCCGCAGTGCACATTGGAAGTTCTTGGCTTTTTTCCTGCCGAATCTGAGTACAAGGAATAAGTTTCTTCCAGTGGGCATGTGACAAATGAAGCTGTTATCGACATACAATAGAAGCTACTAGAGCTATCACAGAAAGTTGTGAGAGAACCCCTGCTTCATAGCCCCTGCATGTAGCTTCTGTTTCGGTGGAGCCAATGCACCTTTGTAAATGAAAATGATTAGGTGAGAACTGCTGAGTGAGGTGACTGCTAAGGTGGCTGCATTGCATTCAGAATAGACAACAAGGAATAGCTTCCACTCATTCTTAGGGTCTACTTGATTTGGGTAGAATATATTTGACCTCAGTGAGGTGTTTCAAAGAGTTTATTTATTTATTTTTTTTAATATTCTTTTTTTTAAACATTTGCACTTTATTTTTTTTTAAAGATTTTATTTATTTATTTTTAGAGAGAGGAGAAGGGAGGGAAAAAGAGCAATGTATGGTTGCCTCTCACATGGCCCTCACTGGGGACCCGGCCTGCAACCCAGGCACGTGCCCCGACTGGGAATCGAACCGGGACCCTCTGGTTCCCAACCTGCGCTCAATCCACTGAGCTACACCAGCCGGGCCTCAAGGAGTTTATTTGACTCTTTTGATTTTAAAGTGAGTAAATAATTTTTAAAAGGCAATTTCCTAAAATGTATCAAATAATAAGATTCCTTTGTAACACCCCTGGTTATTAAATGAATGTCTTAAGAAAACTCTAAAACACTATAAAAATATAAATTTTTTTACAGTTTTTTACACTTTTCCTCATGTAGCCAAGAGCCAATGGTAATTTCAATAAATCTATATATAAAATAGGTGTGCATGTCTATACCTATGCATTAGTATTAAAACAGGAGCATACTGTATTATAAATTTTCACACTCATACTTATGAGAAAGAAACATGTGATGCTGAATGCTTCTTTGGATACTCATATATTTGAATATTGGCTTTTCTTAGGCAAAAATCTGGAGATTAAGTAAAGCAACCTGTGATTTATACTCTGTGATACACAAGCCTATTCTACCATAATTGTATTTCTTGCCCAAATACTAACCGTCTAATGCATGGAGACTACAGGCTCCTATATTTCAATTTAGTCTGTAAAAGGGCTATAGTGAAGCAGGGAAAACAATAATAATGACACTTGATAATGACACTTGACACATTTGCAAAGCTTCAAGTTCCCCTGGGGCCAGTAATAGCTTTAAAAAAGGGCAGGCAGAAGCTACTGAAGGTGATTTTGATCAAGTCAAAGGAGAAGCAATCTGATATACTGAAGGCAGTATTGTCAGATGTTTAGATGGGTGTCACTGGAGTAAGAATTTCTGGGTTGGAAAAGTTACTCAAACTACCTAAACTTCAATTTCTTCAACTCCAATATGGTACCAATCCCTGTACCTACACCGTGATGCTGCCTTGGCCATGCCTGCTCACTGGAGCCCAGGACATGTTCCCTATTTTTTTTTTTTTCTCTTGCATAATCTCAGCTGCATGGTCCATGTTTTGTTGTGGAAAATTAGAAAAGGAAGAGGAGACTACATACACAAAAGTTTTGCTTTATGGCTAGGCACAAAATAATCTGATTGCCCATCTTTTTGGCAATGACTCAGGGAACTTGCTGGGAAAGGGAGGTGATACTGAGAGATGAGAATAACGATGATGTTTTACAGTTGCATGGCCTTTACTACTTCCCAGGCATTTCACGGGCATGCTCTCGCTGGTTCCTATGATTGGCTTGGAAGAGGGGTGTAGTGAGGACATGCAGGGAAGTAAAGGTAGGAGCTTCTGTAGAATCTCTTAGGTCATAGGACAGGGACAGCATTCTGAGTCTCAACACTGCTGGAAAGGATTATCAGTACCATTTGGAACACAGCACCTTGGCTGGAAAGTAAACTGAACAACTGCTTTTTTTTTTTTCAGGTTGTCACTGTAATGAAATGATAACGGTTTAGTAGTGTTGCAGTGCCAAGATTGTTTAATACAAATAGAGTTCCATAAGTTTTAATAAATATTTTACCATTACAAATAAAGATAATAAACTGATAATAAAATATATTTTATCTTCCCACCTTGATAATATATCTTAATTATGACCCCGTAAGATTAGGTTAAAATTTAAAATTCTAAGGTCACTTGGAATTCTATACGAGAATATAGTGTCACAAAGAGAACTGGCTCCAACTCAACCCCAAACCTGACCCCTGGTCTTCCTCCCATTTCCTCTGAGCCCCAGCTCAGTCAGAACTGTGAGGAGACTTACATCCATGTGGACACCCTCAAGCTGTACATCTAAGCTTAATCTGTACCTCACGCAAACAGCTGCAATCGTGGCCACCTCTTTGGACCAGACATGTGCACATTAGTGGTATAGTTTGCCCTTGAAAGAACAGACCCAAGCAAGAGTTTCTTCCAGACACAGGAAGCAGACTCAGGGCCACTTGGGTTGGGAATATTGGAGTCCTCTGAACCTGGATTACAGACTAGTAGGCTCTGAGTGAGCATAGCTCTTTGCCTGCCAAAGATTCCTTACTCCTTGAGGAAAGGTGTAGCTGGTAGGGGGATGCTCTCAGCAGGGGTGTTCAACCTTTTGGCATCTCTGGGAAGATTTGTCTTGGGCCACACACTAAATACACAAACACATTAAATATGTAAAAGAAGTCTCCTAATGTTTTAAGTAAATTTAGGGTTTTGTGTTTGGCCACATTCAAAACCATCTTGGGTCGCATGCAGCCCACAGGCCGCAGGTTGGACACCCCTGCAAGCATGGGACTCATGGGGGGATCCTTGTACTGAGGGCTAAGAGTCATACTGCTCCATGGAGTTTTGAGTAACACCCACAGGGGAGAAGAAAATGAAATTTTCTAAAAATAACTGAGGTCATTATTGCCTTCCAAGTATATATTGAACATCAACCCTAAAAGACTCACCCACACATTCTAATTGCATCCCTACTGCCTCTCTTATTTTGTCATTACTTTGTTTTTTGCCCCCTTCGGATATTATAATTCTCACTCTGTTTTCAATAGGTATTTACCATGTGGAGAGAGACCACAATGAGACAGCTGCTTAATAGTTGCAGCTAAACAAGAACAAGACAATTTAACCCAAAAAGTCTTCTCCATGGAATCCTTGAAAGAGGAAGAATGTACCAAAATTAAAATTTGGCCAGGCATTGAAACTAACCCTATTACTTTCTCAGATGTGTCATGGGATCCTCAACTGTTATCCATGGTCAAGCTTTGGGTTTTAGGTTTCCTCTGAAGGAACTATAAGAACCCAAAACTACAGTGTAAGAAGCAAGCAATTCAGTGCTGATACATAAACACTTTCCCTACAAGGATGCTTCTCACAGGAGAGCTCCCACTGGAAGTTCCACATAAATCAAAATCATAAATAAATAATATTATGTAAGTCCTAAATGGATCTACTGGTCTAAGGTAGATTAGTCAAAGCTTCAGGTATTCTAAAATCAGATTTGTTTGATTTTCTACAGGCTCAATTTTTTGCTTCATGATAATGAAACAAAAGCTTTTCTAAAAATAAACAAAAATGAATCACTACTACCTTGGGTAAATGCCATTCGCATTTCCTGAAAAAGACATCTTGTAAACTTAATGTAATGAAAACAACAACTGGAAAGTTCTAAACTCAGTTAAGTAATCATTAACTATCCGAAGAGTCCATTGTTTGAGTAAATGCAATTCTTAGACCTGAATTAAGAAAAAAAAAAAAAAAGAAAAGTAAATGAAGGTTTTTAAACTTTATTTTCCTTTTATTTTATTTTATTTTTTATTGTTGTTCTGCTACAGTAAGCCCTGCCCACCCTGTTCTACTCCCACAGTCAGTCCCTACCCTGTTGTGCATGTCCATGGGTTATTTACGCTTGTTCTTTAACTAGACCCTTCCCCTTCTTTCATTCCTTATCCCTCCCATTTGGTCTCTATCTGTTGAAGCATAAGTGTGTGTTTTAATTAAATAAAGTCTATAGATATGGTGCCAAAAGGAAGAATTTGTCTGACCTATATTATCCACAAGAATGGACAATATTGCCTCAAATATTGTTAGCTTAAGTAATAATAAAGCTATAGCAAATCAACCCTCTGCAAACATCCACAATGGTAGAGAAGGAAGAAAGGAAAGAAGGCAGGAAGGAAGGAAGGAGATTTGTATATTTAAATACTATAAGAGACTACACAGTTAGAATAGTTTTATACTTAAGTGTCACTTCATTATTAATAACATTTCACCACCTATCCCCTTTGATCAACACGACCACCTGCAATACTACGTCCAGGAAACATACTCATCCCTCATCTGTCTTAGTGTTCTGTTTCATTTCTAAACCTTCACTGATAAAGGAAGAAATATGCAGAACCAGGACTTGACTCTTGTTTTCCCACTAAGCTTCATTTTCTGTAATAGCAACCTATCCGATTTACATGTAGAGGTTAAATATTTTGTATGCACTAAATTACATTTCTTCACCTGGAAATGTTTTCATATATTTTTCTCCAAATATTAAAAGATGAGACTCAGGGAAAGAAGCATTTTTTTGGTCCATTATAAAAGCAAACTAGTCTCAGGACACATTTTTATCCTTTCATTTTTATCTGTGTTATCATCATTTTCATCTTCTTTCCCAAATTTCTCTGACTTAACAGCATTAATCCTTTGCTTTTATTTATTTATTTATATCCACTAAGTTCTCCCAAAGGATCAGATGACAAATTCCCTATCTTTGACTGCTGTATCATACATGTTTCTGGTCCTAGTTCTTTAATTCTCTGGGACAAACTAAAATATAAACAAAAGTTAGTGTTGAGATTTAAACGATACTGATACTTAGTAAAACTTTTGTCATGCTTTAGCTTGTATAGCATACCAACTAACATTATTTATGAGGTCTGTCCAGAAGGTATCCAGCCATGTAATATGAAAAATAGAGACATTTATTGAAGAAGATACAAGATACAAGAAACATTGTACATAAGACAATGATGCCTCAGTCCCCTTCAGAGTATGCACCTTGGAATCTCACACAGTTCTCTCAACTGCCATCAGCTGCGCCCCCCCCACCCCATATTTTCCCGAATCTCATCGATGGTCTGAATTTTTTTTCCCTTTCAAAGATGATTTTAGTTTTAGGAAAAGCCAGAAATCACCATGTACCAAATCTGGGCTGTAGGGGGGCTGAGTCACCTGGGTGATTGGATATTTTGCCAAAAACTCTGCTTGAGACGTGATGCATGAGCAGGCACGTTGTCATGACAAAGCTGTCAGTCACCAGTTGCCAGTAGCAGCAGTCTTCTGAATCATCTGAATAGTTTCCATGGAGGAATGTTCAAGCTTAATCCAAAATTTGATGCAGGTTCGGTGCTATACTTGCTCAATCATTTTGAATGTGATGGCCACACAGTACACATGCTCACTCAATGGCATCTACTGCCCCCACTGACTAGTACAGTGAAGTCATCATTGTTCACACATGTGCATTCCAGTCCCCTCTCCTTGGCTGCCAAGTTACATCGATGTTGTGCAAACTATTCTCATTATGTTAATAATGGCTGGACTTTTTCCAGGCAGATCTCATATATCCAGATTTATTTAATTCTTCTGAGTGTTTTTCTAAATTTCATTATCCTTCCCTAATTGAATTCACACGAAACTATTTAGTTTGCTTCCTTAGTGACCCACCCTCATAGTGACAATTGATTTTGTTTCTATTCTTTTCCTGTCATCACTGAAAATACTCCTACTTTACAGGTGAAGCTAAAAAAATTTAAGAAACTTTACAAAATTCATACAGCTTGTAAAAAGCAGAGCTAGGAATTAATTCAGTTGCCTGATGGGAACAACCTGCCTCTTGACCACTCCACAATTCTGCCTTTAGGAAACATCCTCGTTCTTTGCCATCTGCCTTCTAACTTTTTTCTTCATTCCATCTACAAACCACAAATGGGGAAAAAGCGGTGAAGCATAAAGTAGCAGAAGGAAAAGGGACTTATGAATATTTTCTTCAATGTTACAGCAATTGGTATGTGTGTAATAGAGGGAAGGCAATTCATGTGCTTGTCCCTGGTGTTCTCCACCAGCGAGTCTGATTTTGCACGACACAGATCAAGCCCTATAATCAAGGTCTTTTCTCACACCTTCATGTATCTATTATCTAAAAACTGTCCCAAGCTTAATTTCACTGAAATGACATTCTGATCACATCCAGATTTTACAGGCAAGTAACCTAGCTTCATTTCCTGACACCCCAAGAGGCGAAGGTGCTGTGTGAGTTGCCCCTGTAGCAGCTACATCATCTTCATAGCTACTGTGCTTCATACCCTCTAACATTCCTTCCCCTTCTCTTTTCAACAGGATGGGGGAATAAATTACATTATATTCCTCTGCTCCATAAACTATGTCAATTTCTTTGGAAACAATATTAGATATGGTAATCCTCCCTCTCTTTTTCTTAACCCATTACATTCTCTAACCTCAGTCACACTGAACTTTGAAAGAAAAGAACTGCAAAGGCTTTTGGGTAATGTCATTATGTTAATTTGATGGTTCTAATCAAAAAGTAGCTATTAGCGTTGGGAATCTCTGAAAAGAAAGCATGGCACACCTTCTCCTCAGTCCTCCCCTGTGCCTGTACTCTACTTCAGCTGAGCTCTTTCTTGATCGGTGACCTTGACCTTATAGTCAAGCCAGCTTTGTACCTCTCTCACCTTAAAAAGTAATTGGCAGGATTGGACTTTACCTTTTGAATTCTGCCCAGAACACAATAAAAAGGGAACTCTAGTCTGAAATTGGGTACTTCTCTGGGAGGAGTGCCCACTAAATGGTCTGAGAGAATTATTGGGACCATACTTTGCAAAGGGAGCAGGGAGGGAGCAGTTCTCCCACCTACAGGAGGAATCTGTAGAGCAATAAACAACAATGACAACAAAGAGCTGAGTAATAGTGCTGCCATTTTAGTTCCCGTACCCCCCCTGCTGCTGAGCTTTCCTACGTGTATGCTGTTGTTAACAAGTCAGAGATCTTTCACCTGTTCCAGGTGGCATCCATGCTCTCAGTCCAGGGTCCTCTAGGTGCTACGAAGAATCACAGAATCACAGAGCAGAGGCCCTAGAAAGCAGTAAGTCTTTCTCTCTAGGAAGTCTGCTCTCACTCCCTGCATCATCCAAAAAGAAGGGAGAGTTGGCCATGTGGAGGAGCTGCCCTGACTCTCTGGAGGTGGAGCTGGCCTTGCTGTTTATGAGAGGAAGGGCTGCAATGAAACACTGGCCCCCATATATTCTCTTTAGACCCTTAACTATGTTTTCACTTACTGTACTGTTTAAATGGGTCTGCAAGAAAGTATTTTGTATAATTTCAAATCTATGGTAATGGTCATAGAGAATCATTTTTATTTCAGAAATGGCAATCTTATATATTCTGATTGGAATTAGGTAAAAATAAATAATCTTAATGTGTCTCAGATTCAGACATACAGCTCAGCTTGAAATTTGTCCAATAATTAGAGGAAAAAAATAAAAAGAGAAGCTATACACAGTTGATATTTTACTTTGACATAGCCTCTCAATTTTTTGAGAGATATAAATGTGTTTAATTCATCTACATTCTCCCACATATACTCTGGCAAAATCACTGCATTATGAAAGCAGACATGCATTAATTATCTAACTGTTGCTTAATACTGTAGCACTAAAGTACTTTACGCAACGTGGAGGGACCGAGGAGGTTTTGCACATTGTTAATCCATGTGTGTCATTGGTAGAGTGAGAGTAGTGGGAGGCAAATGTTGTTGAGGGTTAAGTGTTATGTTTCAAAATACCTGCATCTATCTTCGTTATAATAGTGATCACTGTGGTAGCTTTATCCCATGGTGGGCTTTTTTGTTTATTTGTTTTGGTTTGTTTTCTTCATTTGTCTAACATTTCTGAATCTCGAAAATGAGCCAGTTTGCAGTGGGTAACTATATCATTCAGCATAAAATAGAGTTATAGTAAGAGTAGGAAAGAGGATTATGAGTGTGCTAGGAGTAGAAACTAATAGAAAGCAGGATTTATGTGGAGCTTTGTTGAAAAGAAAGCTAGCATAAAACCAGAGAACAGCACGACTGTCAGCTGTTAAATACAGTTCAGCACAGTGAAGGTGAAACCCACCTCTGGGGCAGCTCAAGAATAATGCAGGCTACCGGAACACTCCCAGAATGATTGCCTTGTCCACTCCTCTGGTTCCCAGCACCACTGCCCCAGCGAGGACCCTCTTCCTCTCTCTCAGGAGGGATTACTGCATCTAGTCCACCCCTCCCTCATCTAGTCTTGAGAGGTTTCATACTTGCCCCGGTGACATCAGCCTAATAATTAATGCCAGCTCCTCATTTACAAATGCTATGTAGAGCCTATTGATTTCACAATACATGGGAACTCTTTCATGTGACATTACAGGCCTTTCATAATCAGGCTCCACCCCTCCTGGCAGCATCCTGGGGCCCCCATCCATGCAGTCCTCACTGGGGCTAAGAAAGACCACTGCAGAGTGTACTGACTTTCTCACCTCCACTTCCCTCTACACAAAGAGTTTTCTTTCCATAATGCTCTGTGATCTCTTTTTTGAGCCTGTTGAAAACTTGTCCATTTCAACAGTTTCTGTTCAAATGTCCTCAGCCTGTGAAGTTGTCCCTGGTGCTTCTCTCCTGACCCAATCTCCAACACAAGCAAAGGATTTGCTCTCCACCCAATACTCCCAGAGCATCTTGTTTACATTTCCTGCAATGTCCCATTCTGCCTTGTTATCCCCTTAATGTGTAGGAGCCCATCTTCCTCCATTAGACAGCGAAATCCTGAAGGGAAATGAAGACAGTTAAATGATTTTCAACTCCCAGAATAGTACCTTGCACCTACCAGGTGCTGAATTAATATTTGTAGACTCAAAGACTTCATTTAATTCCATTCAAAGAAACAATCAGTGACTCCAGTCTACCTATTCAGCAGTGCTCAGTAAATAACAGTATGAATCACCTTAACCAATACATTATGCTACATCTGTTTGGGGCTTTAGAATTCCCCCAGTGTAATGGTAGAATACAAGAGAGAAAGAAACGTGCTAAAATGTCAGTGCCCCAAAGGCAGAGCTTTGATGGCATGGGAAGCCGCTTGGGGATGTCTCCTGTTGTATTTCAACAGGAACAGGAACAGTAGGCTGTGATAAGGAAGAGAAAGCTAAAACATCTCTAATTTTCCCATTCCTAAAGCTTCCCTTGTTTGGCAGAATTTCTCGCTGTGTGGGAAGGCCTTGGGGACATCTCTCTTCACTGCTGCCAGGTAGCTGCTTTCACTGTGCCCGATGTCATTTCCCGTCAGACTCCCTCCATCCCATCTGCCAGCTCAGCTACATGAGGATGAATTGACATTACATGCAAAAATAGCAGAGGTTAGATGTGGGGCTCAGGTGCTTTAATAACTGAGCACATTCAGCTCAGTCCCTTTGGGGGAAAATAAAGCCAATAAAGATATTGACAAGAGGGATTGATGTTGTCTTTGTCAGGCACTCATAAAGGATCTCTAAAAACAATCCCCACAGTAACATTTGCCTTTTCATTCTCTACCTTGAATACCCTCTCCTGACCAAGACTGCTTTCCTTTCACCCACAGTTCGCTTTGGAATGCAATAACAACAGTGGATTCAAAGAGTAAACAAGGGAGACAGAGAGGAGATAAAATCTTGGCTCTTCCACACACAGGAATTTGAGTCCAGCATTCAGCTGAATTTTCTTGAGCACTGAGAATCCACTGTCAAATGGCTAGGGGGAAGCCAAACACAGTTGACTGCTCTCAGGTAAACAATTCATTTAAATTTTCTGTCCCAAATCTTGAGAGTGTCTTAAAATATGCCCTTTCATTGGCTCAGAGATGGTAGTGTCTCTGAATGGAGGATGGAAAGTGGATGCAGCAGAATCCCCAAGAGGCATTCTAGAGGTTTTCATGGTGTCTGTCTGTCTGTGTGCTGAGATGCTGTTTCCTGAAGCTGTACCTGGCCACAGCAAGAGTAATCAGAAAGGTCATTTCATGGCTAGAAACACTGGAAAATGTAAGATGGGAGTATTTTGTAACAGGCTTGTTTTCCCTCCCTACCTCACTTTTTCTAGTTTTAATTTGATGCCTTCTGAGATACCACTTTTTTTCTCAATTTGGAATTATAATTGTTCTTATACAAAAAAAAATATGTGCGGTATGTATTTATGCTATTTAGAGAAGAATGAGTTTGTAACATGTAAAGTAATACCAGTATCCCTAAATAAGTTGGCAAGAGTCATATTCTAATTAACCAACAGGCAGCTTGCATATTGATTATTTGGAAGTCTATCCCCCTCCCTTACAAATACAAAATTTCCTTGTGGCATTTAATAATTGCTGAAATACACAATATGCTTGATTCTTAATGCACGATATACTTGATGTTAATCTGAGAAGTAAAAGAATATAGTGGAATTACTTCATTAACCATGAGACCTTCAACAAACTAATATTTAATTTGACTGACCATAGCTCCTTTACTTTAAAGCGAGGCTAACAATCGTACCTAATTCTCTGGGTTATTTTGAGGCTTAAATGAGAAAGTAGTTATAAAGTACTTAGCACACGGCTTGGTAAATGTAAGTGCCTAATGTTCTACTATCCACAATATGACATAGTGCTTAGGGTAAAATAAGTATTTAAAAAAATTTTGTTGAAAAAATAAAAGAATGCATGAATGAGCAAAGGAAATTTCACCTTCAATAATGTCATCGGGGAAATATCCAGGATTACATTTTCCTATCTTCTCCCATCCCATGTACTTTTGCTGACTTGGGTGGCAGATTCACTCCTCTTCCTTCCTTACTCCTTGTACAGTAATGAGGCATCTCCAACTCTACTCCATTTAGGCAGCTTATGGGAGGAAATAAGAGGATAACAGTGCAGGGGTCTCTATGGTTCTGGCTCAGGGTAGAATAAAAAAGACGAATACTAGTTTTGAGTCCCTGAAATTATATAATAGAAGAAAGAGGGAGATTCTGGACATAGGAATAGGCTTCAGGACTCTAGGGGAAAGTAAAGCATGTCTAGGAGGAAGAAAAATCATATGTGCAATAATCAAAAAGGCAAGAGTTTGGGGAACACAGGGAAGGACTGATGGCACGGATGAGGGGAGAGGAACTTTCGTGAGCTGGGGTCTGCAGCGATGGGAGCAGCTACAGGATGAGATATGTCAGTAGAGCAAACAAGGGTTAAGAAAAGGGGGCAGAGGAAGAAAATCTCCACGTGGTCAGGACCAGGAACTAACTGTTCCATATCACAGGCAGGATAAATGGCAAGGCAGAAACTAAAGACACCTGTTTGTACAGGTGGTCCAAGTGCATTACATTGCTAATTCTCAAGGGATGAAGAGGAGTCGGTAACATCTATTCAGGTAGAAGATGTTAAAAAGACACCAGGTCAAGGATAAAGCTGGGGGACAGATTGCACCACAAGCAACTAAAGAACAAAGGAAGGCAGAGTCCCAGTTGGAAGATCACACCATCAGCAAAGTTCAGTGAGATAGGCGACTCAGCCACGAAACTGGAGGAAAATTCTAACTCTAACTGCCTTGGCCTACCCCATTCCCTCCCTCTTTTGGGCTTTGAAGATTAGGCCAAATGTTTTCTGCCTGGCCCGCATAGCTGGAAGGGAATCTTCCTCCACTCCCTTGCTGCCGTATGTCCAAGGACAGGTTTCATCTCACTTTGGGGGATCATAATATCCCTCAGTCCTGTGAGTTAGGCTTCCCAGAAGTCTTTCCTTCAAGTTGTCTTCTTTCACAAAAGCATATTTTCTTGAATTAAAAACCAGAATTCAGCTTGAAGCTGAATGATCTGGTGGTCTCAGGGTCAATGTCTATGATGAGGTATGAAGGCCCTGTGGCTGAGCCTACCCATTATGGAGACAAAGGGCTCCCCTAGACAGGGATCTTAGCTCAGTGAAGATTTCCCAGTTAGTAAGAGTTTGAATTTCTGAACATCGTAATTGTTGGTCTGATAATTTAATGTATCATGTAGAAAATGCTACTTGCACTTTTGTACTTAAATTATAGAAGGTGACTAGACAATCTTTGCTTATCAGAAAGAAAAAAATAAATCCCTGAAACCAGTTCACATGTATTTGTAAGTAAAGTCTGTTTCATTTTGACATTTTCATGAGATAGTATGTGTACCGATGACTAAAACACTGCCTGCACAAAGGCAGTAATGGGCACTCACACTCTAGTGCATGGCTCAATTTGTCATCTTAAAACAGAACAGCAACAAATCTTAGAAACACATCTACTGTGTATTATTTAAAAGAGCTGAATGAGAATTACTGAGATAGGTGATTTCTCTGAGGGAGGTTACTAGCTCCAGAACTGCATGCTTAGTATTCTGAAGATTTTTCCAAGATACAGAAATATTCAGTTCACTGAACACCTCACTGTGTCTGAGCTATTCTGTTTATAAAATGAAAACTATTCAAACTCACAAAGATGCTGAGGGACCTAATGAAAGTCTAAAGACAAGAAAAAATGTGTACATGGATACGTACATGTGATTATAAGTATAATTATGTATATGTACATACATACACATATGCATAATAATTAACACATATAATTAACATAGAATTTTTTGTTGTTTTTACTTATCAGGTAAATAAAATTTGTGTGTACCTGGAAATGGTACAAACTGACCTAGGTATTAGTTTGACATGTCACAGCTGTGTGACCTTGGTAAAGCCACTGACTTTTTCTGAACCTCAGGCCCTATAATGCCCTTATGTGAAAATTCATTTGAAAACACTGTGTAACAGCAATGCACTTCATAAATGCATGTCTTGCTGGAACCTAAGTGGATACAAGCGCATAAATACATACAGTTTAAAGACATTAAGCCACAGGGGGATTTCTCTGCAGCACACAAACACCTAAATTTAGATTCCAAAAATTAGAACATAGAGGTATTCCAAGTAAGTGGTGTAGAGCCTTATGTAGCAAATAAGAACATGGCTTATTTATGTTAGAAAAATGTTAAGTATTTCCTCTTTTCATTCAAGAACAAGCAAGGGCTTAAATACTTTTAAATTCAGAAGGGAAAAAAGAGAGAGTGGAAATAAAAGCCTACCAAAAATGCATGTTCTCATGTTAGTATATTTTCCAGGAAAAAAAAAAAAAAATGGAGCAGGCAGCACGGATGATGTTTAATGTGGATTAGAGACACCAAAATTGGATTTTAATTTTCTTCTTTTAGTAGAGTTCCCAGACTCTTCCACATACCCATTACCTTCTTGCTACCATCTCTGTCTCCTTTCTCCTTCTTTCCTTTATATCTCCCTTCCTTTTGGCACAAGCTCTTTCTCCTACCTTTGCAAAGTGTAAAAACTTATGACTAATACACTCACATGAAGAAGCCCTATACTTTCTAGAGTAACATACCCATTTGAATCCTGTGTAGCCTCTTCAACAATCCTAATAATTTTAAGAGACACAAAGAATTTAGGAGCTTTATTTAAGGTGACACAGCTGGCAATAGAAGCAGTATTGACATTCAGATCTGTTTGGCTTTAGTGACTATAAATCTTCCCAAATAGCTGAAAAGTAGACTTCAAGGGGCATGGAGCTTGGCATGGGGCAGGAAGACACAAAGGGACAACTCAAACAAGTATGTATGTCCATGCAATATTTTTTCCATGAGCTCCTAACCTCAACATGGATCATTAAGAAATATATATATGGATGTATTTCATTTATTCTCTCACCTCCCTGAAACTGTCAATAAAATTTTGTTGCATATGTGTAGATACATTTTTTTTCTGGAAAGAGTTTTCGTTAGATTTTCAAATGGGTCTATAACCTAAATATAGATAAGAACCATGAAGCTATTTGAAGGTAATGGTGATAACACTTCTAGAATGTATTCCTTGTATAGGTGTTAACACTAGGCTATTTCTCATACATCATTTGATTTCATGATGATCACAATTTTGATGGACACAAATGAAGGCTATTATCACTGACTATAACTTGATGGTACATTTTAAAGTTTGGCTTGTCTCAACATGACATAAAAGGAATTGGAATTACTCTGAAGGAGGGACTGGTGTGAGATTTAATTTATAATAGATGTTTCATTTCAAATTAATATATTATACACTACGTTCAACATAAAGTATGTTGATGCACTTACACAGCAATAAAACACATCTTCATAGGACTGCTTGGGGGAAAAATGTTTCAAAAGAGTTAAAATGAGCAGTTATTTTAGTCAGCTTTGCTTGGTGCAGCCCATGTACATGGTTCATAGGGGAGCAGACTCACGCCCAATGTTCTCCAGTTTAGAGCTGAGCATACTATACATACTTCAGTGATGTCCTCCAATACAGTATACCCAAATAATCCTGCTTTCTGTATTTATACACAGAGACAAAGAGATTCACAGGCTATTCTTACCGTGTCAATGTAGCGAGGTATAAAAAGCCTCTAGGATTTACAATAGTACAGAATTAGCTGGCCATATTTTAAAAAAGGAAACTCTAGAGGTAGAAGTCTCACCCGGAGGTAAGATAAACTTGAACTTGCCAGACTCCCGCCCTTTTACCATAGGAAGATCAGGCCTGCTCAGCCCAAAGAGCAAGAAAGGAGATTAAGAGCTCTACATTCTTGAAGTTCTGTAAATAAAAACTAAACCCTTCATCAAATCACTTTCACATTTGAAATGGAGGTTCGGGTGAAAATAGTAGAAACTAGATTTAGACGTGAAAGAGGCAGTGGAAACACCAGCCTCATCACATTAATGACATGTTGAAGAAAGAAACTGAGAGGAGCATATAGGACAAAAAAAAAACCCCAAAAACATCATATTGGTCAATTCATTCATTAATTCGCTCAACAACAAAAAATGCATATGGCCCATTCCAAGACAAATCTCCATGTGAAATGAAAACTATATTCACATAGAAACATTTACTGTATGTTTATAGCAGTTTTATCTATAACCACCCAAACCGGAAACATCCCCAGGTGTCCTTCTATTTGGAATAAACAAACTGCAGTACATCCTTATGAGAGAACACTACTCTAACAAAAATGAACAAAATATTGATACACGCTACAACACGGATGGATGTCAAATGCACTGCGGAAACTGAAGAAGCCAGACTCAAAGGCCACATGCTGTATGATTCCATTTATATGAAATTCTGGAAAAAGCAAACTATGGATGGGCAAGAAGGGAAGATCAATTATTGTTGGGGTAAAGTCTGGGAAGGGCTTAACTACAAAGAGTCCGCACAGTGTGTGGGGGGCGGGGTAACAGAACCACTCTCTATCTTGATTGCAGTGCTTCTTTCCAACTCCACATTTGTCAAAACATATAGAACTGCACACCAAAAGGAGTGGGTTCACTGCATACGTATTGAAAAATAAATTTGAAAAAAGGCAATAAAAATATTCCAAGTTCAAAAGCAATTTTATTTGAGATATTTCATATCTTGGATTCTGTGAGTTCAGAGATAGAAAAGCAAACAAAACAAAACAAAATTCAAAAATCCTTTTCCTTGACCTTAAAAATCACAATCTAATGAGCAAGACATACTTGTCAGGAAAAAGCTTTAGTAGCTATAGAAGAAGTATGTGCAAACTAAAGTATGAGAAAAATCTTTTATTACTGAAATAGATTTTTCTCTCCAAACCAGTTTTGCCTAAAATGTATTCTCATAGCTGTAAATATTGCTGCTAAGACCAATCCAGCTTCCCATAAGTGAAAGGGGCTGCATCGGGGGTTCCCTCAGACTTTCCATTCTGAAGTCCAGTATAAGGCTGATGGCTATTGTGCCCCCCCCGCTCTGCCATCACCTCAACTGCTCTTTTTCAGTGGAATGCAGCCTCTACCCTGTCATTTCCTCACCCCTTTTCCTACAGCTGTACTGATTTCACAGCGGAAAAGACATTTTCCTACAAAGAGCTCATGGTTTGGGGGGTGTCAGTGGGCTCCTAGGTAAAATGAATGGCTTCTGGACACCAGAGAAGGGGCAAGACATATTTCTTCATCTCTGATGGATATATAGAGCTGATAGTTTAAAAAAAGATAGCTAAACTGCACTTCGTGTGGGCTTTTTATTTTTTTCTTTCCCATTTTCTTCATCCCCCAGGAGCCAACTGAGCAGCTCCCTCCCTGCCTTATCTCACTGACTACAGTAATGAGCTCCAGGGGGACCTTGCTACAGCCTTTGAAGTAACACGTTTCTCTGAATACACTTTGAAATTTCCCTTCTACATTGTTTGTTTCTTGTTGGCTCTGAAGCTCTCCTTGTAAGGGGGTCTGACAGCTGTTGGGGGGGAGGGGCAGTCCAGTATGACAGTTCTGGAATGTGTAAATTGAACAACAACAACAAAAACACAAACAAAACAAAATAAGAAAGAAAGAAGGGTGGGGGTGGGGAAACCCTTCCAAACCACTGCCAGAGCAGGAATATAAGCCCTTGGGCAGAAGTTGCTGAAGCATCCTGCAGGCCCCAGGCAAAGGAAAACAGCCAAGAACAGATGCAGCTGGGACTCCTGAAAGTTGTCAGAGAGGAAATGACCTGCTGAAGACAGGTTCTTCTGGGAAAAGCTGGGAGACAGGCCCAGGGGAGGGGCAGAAAGGGATAAGGACTCTGCCCTCCTCTCCTTGGGATTTTAAATGCACAAAGGTTCTGCTTCTGGAGCAGTTCAGCACTCCTTCACAGCAAGAGGAAAGATACACAGCACATCCATTTTAATCTTTAAACCATGTCCATGGGCAAAACTTAAAGCATTTTTTGGTGATTCAGGAAATGTAAGGGGAATTAGATTTAGCACTGAGGAAGCATAAAGGAAGAATAATATGAAATGCCAAAAGAAACCTGGTCTAGACCCTTGATTTAGCCATCCACTTGCACTGAGGATGAAAGAATTAAGTTTCAGTCCACAGAGAACTAATCAGCCATTATTTCCAACTGAGTGGACTGCGACTTGATGATGTGCAATAGTGGTAATATAGAGAAAACTAGGTTGCACTAGTACTTGAAACATGAAGAGGGCAATCCTCCATCCAGAAATCCAAAGTAACAAAGTCCACTCGATATTATTGGGTTTTGTTTTCATGAAAATATTTGTCTCAGAATACCGTTATATTTGGGAATGTGGGCCAGAGAACAAAGACCCCTAGGGAAATGTGTGTTGCTCTAGCAGAACAGCAGAGACAGAGTGAAACATGCCCAGTTGTAAAGACACTAAAAGCTTTCAGAGTGTTCTCACATCTGCTTCTTTGGGCTCCTTTTGAACATTTGCCTGTGGCTTTTTTTTTTCTTTTTTTTTTTTTTGGCAAGTATTTTTGTAGGCTGTGGTGAGGTAAGTGAATAGATTAATGCTTTCTATCCAACCATCTCCGCTAGCCTGTGTTTCAATGTCCCAAAGTTTAATTAACAGAACAGGGAAGCTGCCCTGAACAGAACTCAATACTTTGCAAATGCTTGTGGCTTTTTAATCACAACTCAGACTTCTATCTGAATATGAACTTATAATTTCCTTGACTCCCTTGCTTTACAAACTTATTGAAATTTTAGTCATCTTTATTTGACTCCTATGACTTTTCTTTTCTCTCCTTTTGACCAAGTCCATCTCCAAGTCATGTTCATTTCCCTTTTACTGTGAGATATTTTATCTTAGTCCTTACCTTCTTCTCTGGCTGTCACTTCAAGTCTTTACTGACATCTAGTTAAACTCTAAAAGCACCCCTTTAAATAGTATCCTTGTCTCTTACCTAATCTTCCTTCCATTATTATTATAATGTCCATAACACAAAGCAACCTACAAATTTTACACAATTCCTATTAAAGTACCAATGACATTTTCACAGAACAAGGACAAATGATTCTCAGATTTATATGGAATATCAAAAGAACCAAAATAACCAAAGAACTCTTGAGAAAGAAGAACAAAGTTGAAAATATCACATTCCCTGAATTCAAACTATACTACAAAGCTATAGTAATCAAAACAATTGGTACTGGCACAAAGACAGACACATAGATTAACAGAATAGAATAGAGAGAGCAGATCAATGGTACAGAATAGAGGAAGCCCAGAAATAACTCCACATTTTTATGGTCAATTACTCAATCACAAAGGTGGTAAGAACATACAGTGGGGACAAGAAAGTCTCTTCAATAAATAGTGTTGGGAAAACTGGACAGATACATGAAAAAAATGAAATAAACTAGACCATTTCTTATACCATATATTTAAATAAACTCCAAATGGATTAAAGACTTAAATGTAAGACCTGAAACCACAAAATTCCTGGAAGAAAACATAGGCAGTAAGCTCTTTGACATCAGGTTTAGCAATACTATGTCTCTTGAGGCAAAGACAATAAAAGAAAAAAATTGAAAAATCTGCAGAAGACTTGAATAGATATTTCTCTAACGAAGATATACAAGTAATCAACAGACACATAAAAAGATGATCAACATGTCTAGTCATCAGGGAAATGAAAATCAAAAGCACAATGAGATACTACCTCACACCTGTTAGATGACTATTATCAAAAAGTGTTGATGGGGTGTGCACTGATGGTCTGATTATAAATTAGCACAGCCACTAAGAAAATAGTATGGAAATTCCTCAAAAATTAAAAATAGAGTGGCTGTAAGACCCAGCAATTCTACTTCTAGGTATTTATCAGATGAAAATAAAACAATAATTTGAAATGATATATGTTCATTTGAACATGGAATATATTACTGACATATTTTTTCAAATTTATTTTCCAATATGTATGCAGTGAATCTGTTACCATTGGTGTTTAGCTAGATACTGAAAAAGGCAGCAAAAGAGACTAGACATTGAGCTTAATAAACTGGGAGACAAGGGCCTGTTTGCTTCACAAGGAAGCTTTAGCTTTTCTCATTCCAGGGGACCATAGCATTATTCCACCTAGGGGATAAACACTACTTTCTTCCCCCCTTCAGTACCAGATTATTGGGGGGGCGGGGGGATAAAGGGGAAGGTGCTGGACCATAGAGGCTTGACAGTTTAACTAGGGGGTAGGCCTGTCCAAAGCCTGTGAACATTTGAGAAGTTGATTGATCATTTTGAGAAAGTACCTGCTCCATCTCAAACCTAACTCCTGGTTGTATCCCCAGGGGAACAAAGAATCTCTTTCTCCTGCTTGTGACCTTCACTTGCACAGTGTACTCAGCTGTTCTCTCCATGGCCTCCAGGAGGGAGCACGAGCACCAAAGCATAGCAAGGGACTGCAGCGGGAAACTCATGCTAAGCTAGCCAGATCCTGGACTAGACTGTAATATGCAGCATAAACTCTGGGCAGTGGCCTTCATCCTGGCCCTACTGAAGATAGGATTGGACTTTTTCCATGACAAGATGGATGGAGATGGGACTTTCAGAGGTCAGAAAGGGAACCCCCTTAACTCCACGGACATCGTCGATAAACCATACCACAGAGCCACATCCTCCCATGTGGGTCTCAGGAAATTCTTTTCCTTTAGACACTGCAAGACACTCACTTCCATGGATAAGAAATCTACTCCTTTGGTGTAGAGTTATGTGTTTTGACAAATGCGGAATTGGATATTACTACTACAACCCAGATATAAAATAGTTCCATTATGTCCTTCACACACACACACACACTTGTGCTAATCCTATATAGTTAAACCCTCCTTGCCCTTTGCCCTAACAATGACTAATCTATTCTTTGTCCCTATAGCTTGCCTTTGCTGGAATGTCATATAAACAGAAACACACAATATGTGGCCTTTGAGCCTAGTTTGCACAATGCATTTACCATTCATCCATGTTGTAGCATGTATCAGTATTTTATTTTTAGAATACTTAGGATACTAAGGCACCTCTGGAACTCTACAAATATGATATACCAAATTTACAATAAGTTTCTTATTAATGGTGCTCCTTTATAGATCTGGAAATAGGACAAAGATGCCCATTATCACTGTTGTCATTTAGGTTCCAGACAAAGCAAAAGCCCAGGGAAGAGAAATAAGAGGCACCGAGATTAAAAGAACTGCAGTAAAACTACAACTACTTGCAGATGGTATGATCGTTTACATAGGAAAATCATCAGATCTATCATATAAGCTTCTCAAATACTTACAAGTAAAGCATTAAGACACATTATAAATCTATAGTAATAAAAAGAGCATAGAATTGCAACAAAAATAAATGAAATGAAACAGAATAGAATAGTAATACAAATATATAATGGAATATTTATATAAATGATATTTGGGGGGAGATACGTTCTTTATATGGAGAACAATAAAGGTGCAGCTCTACCTTATTCAAAAATAAATTCCAAAGAGATTTATAATCTACATATAAACAGTAAAAATAATGATAATAAATTTAAATTAAAAAAATATATGTTTTACCTTGGGGGTGAGCACATAATTTTTAAACAAAACTCAGAAAACACAGGATAAAGCCAATATTATAATAAAGTAATTACTGACTTTGACTACACTGGAAATTATTTAAATTCACAGTAGGTTACTATTGATAAAAAATGAAAGGCGACAGACACACTGTGAGAGGATATTTATAATTCTAAAAGGGGTAATTTTAAGAACACACAAGAAAGTCCTTTAAATTAACTAGACAAAGGCAAAAATAATAGCAAGTGGACAGAGAATTCAAAAATAAAGGTCATAAAAAGAAAAAAAACAATATCCATAGAAAAAATACAATTAATCAGAAAAAACAAATTAAAACTATCTTAAGATATCAAGTTATACTTATCTGACTGGCAAAAAAAGAAAATAAAAATAAAAAAGGTTGGAAAATAGCAAATGTTGGCAAGGCTATAAAGAAATGGAATGTTTAGCCCTGGTTGGTGTGGCTCAAGGGATTGAGCACCGGCCTGTGAACCAGTGGGTCGCCAGTTCGATTCCCAGTTAGGGCACATGCCCAGATTGTGGGCCAGGTCCCCAGTGAGGGGAGTGAGAGAGGTAATCACACATTGATGTTTCTCTTCCTCTCTTTCTCCTGCCCTTCCCCTCTTTCTAAAAATAAATAAATAAAATCTTTTAAAAAAGAAATGGAATGTTTATGGTAGGAATATGTAAAATGGTTCAGTCAAACAAAGCAATCTGGCATGATTTACTACAATCATGCATGTGCCAAATGTAGGAAACTTCAGTCCCACTACTGTATCATATTTTAGCACAGTAGTCTTCAAGGTACTTCTGGGGGTTTAGAAAAACTATTCAAGGAGATATGCAAGCACAAATAATTTTAAGTGAATTACCTATTTGATCTTCAAATTTCTTGTATTCTTAAATCAATCTACTGCTTTTCTTCCTTCCCACTACCTCTTGGATTATTGTTCTTCTCCCACTTTAAAAAGAAAGGCATGGCCATCATCCAGAGCCTTCCTATGGGCACATTGTGCCTGGATTTAAAAACCCAAATCCCTGATTCAGCCAAAGGGACAATGTGAAATCTGCAGGGTGATGTGCTTAAAATTAAAAGCAGGGTGATTTGGTTAATGCTGTGATATTCTGAATTAAAATATATCAAAGGTCGTGGAGGAAGAGTGAAGACATAGCTCTTTTTATGACCTCAATTCTTGCTCCCTTGACTATTGTCAAAGCATGCATGGGATTTAAGCAAGAGTCCTACTGAGTAGCAAAACTAATGAAGTGTTCCTCAAAGATACATTATTTTATCCTGGTAAACAGAGTACTCAAAAATTCTGTGCCTTGTCTACTTGTTTTAGGATTACGACATTTAAAATTTGGCCATTGAAGACGGCAGTTGAGTAGGCAAAAGCTGAGTCCACTTGCTCTTGCTCCCAACTCAGATTCTTGGCTATGTTCTGACAAATAACCTGAATAATCAATGAAATGGAATCTTAGCTGACGTGAAGTTCTGAAGCCAAGGAGTACAAAAGATGCTCCACAATGGGCGGTACAGAGAATTTTTAAGTTGAAGAGGAGATATCCCGTGTGTTGTGCCTACAGCAGCAGAGGAGGGACAAATCAGAAATTGTAGCTTTGTGGTTCCCTCCCCTCCCTGGGGCAGGGTGCCTCAGTCCTACACAGGGAACTACCAGACCCTGGTTGGGAGTGACTTGAGAGGATATATGGAGTTGAGGACATACAGGCTACACAGCGAGCAGCAAGTCCATAGCTGCAGTGCCAAATGCCAACCAGGAGAGTGCAGAGAGAGAAAGAGGGGACCCTAACTCCTTAAATGATTAGGGGTCGCACCTGAGTCAGGCAGAGGCAGGCTGTGGCCAGCTGTGACTGAGAGACTTTTGGCTTTTTAGAGAGTTGGTGTACACGGAGAACAGGACAATGATTCTGTACTGCAGTGGGTGTGCCACAAATAGACTTTTTAAAAGGGGAGCTGAAGTATGCTGGGCTGGGACCCTGTGTATAGCTACCCTGCCTGCAAAGGGACAAGACTGAAAGGACAATTTGCTCCCACTGAATACAGCTGGGGAAGGAGATCAAAAAGTTGCACAGGAAAGGGATTTCTGGGGTCCATCCCAGTGTGGCTAGCAAGCCAGGGTCTGTTCAAAACAGAGAGTTCAAGACTGTCTACTGTGAGGACATTGGCTGGGAATTAGATGGTCAAGAGTTGTGTGCCTGAGATTATTTACGGCTAGGCAGAACTCTCCTCCCCAGCAGAGTTCAAACCTCTGGGAAGGGAAGGACATACCCAGCACCCACCTCCTGCAGGATTGCAAGCACCATTGCATCAAACGGGGAAGTTCTGCAAAATAGGCAGGACAGGCTCAAGAACCTACTGTAGGGTACATATTTGCAGGAGAAAGACAGGAAGAAAGATGCCGAAAGGGCCCATTTTGAAGTTTCCTCAGGGAGACAAAACACACTGAGGCCTGCAAGGCAGGGAGATCAGAAATCAGTGCAGCAAGAGAGAATCAGGGCCCCACCCAGCCTCAGCTGACACACAGCTGTCATCAAGGCAAAGAAGGAAAAAATGACCTTCTCTTTGCCCCTTCATAGAAACAGACAGCTAGTTCATCAGAAACTATACAATATTGGAAATAAGCTGGGACAGACCTGGACATGTGGCGCAGAAGCAGGGCGATATACCCACAATTTTCCTGGAAGACTAAACAGTGCCTCCCAGGGAAGACCCAGGAGTCCTGCCCACCTGATCACAATAGAAGCCCCCTCTAGAGGCAAGTGAAGCTTGAGTTTGTACATGTGATGCTGCCAGAAGCGGGATGACGCCCCCACCCCAGACCTTGAGCTGATAGAAAGCCACAAACAGGTCCACAAGGAGAAGACAGAAGGCAAAGTCTGCTGAGATGAATTTCACCTCATTCGTCAGAATTTGTGTTATTTTTCCTCTCACATGGCCTTTTAACATTTTTTCTTTTCTTCAATTGTATTCCAACTAATTCATTATTTTTGTCTTTTTCTAATTCTTATTTGTATTTTTATATTGACTTTATTTTATCTTTATTTCAAATCTCACATTGTATCCTTCCCTTGTCTTACTCCATTTTGGCTTCTTCCATCCCTTTCTTATCTTTTTTTAAATTTTATTTTCCCCCTTTCTATTCCTTGTTCCTATCCCTTGCTCTTACTATTTCTCCCCAGTCTATCTTCTCAAAATCATTTTTCTTTCCTTTATTGAGCTCACATTCTTTTTCTCTTTCTTATAATATTCTTATTTTCTTTCCACCTTTCTTTAATCATTGCTTTTTTGGCATGGGTATTGTGGTTATTGCTTTTTTTTTTTCAATTTTATTCCTATTTGTTAACTATTTTTTTTTTTTTTAATTTCAAATCTCATCGCTGTCTTACTCTATCTTGCCTTCCTTTTGCCCTTGCTTATTTGAGTTTGGAATTTCATTTTTTCCCTTTCTTAACCTGGGTTCTATTCCCTACCCTCGTTATTCCTCCTCCCTCTGTCCTCTCAAAACCATTTTTACTTACTGTAGATATCTCATATTCTCCTTTCTCTTTCTTATAATATTCTTATTCTCTTTCAACATTTATTAATCTTTGCTCATTCGCCATTATTATTGACCCTGCCGTGGTTTTTCTTCAATTATGTTTCTATTGGTTCACTATTTTATTTCTTTTACTTCAAACCTCATATTATATCCTTCCTTTCTCTTACTCCATTTTGCCATCTCCTTTCCCTTTTTCATTTATGTTTTAAATTTTATTGTCTCCCTTTCTTTGCCTTGTGTCCATTCCCTATTCTTATTATTCCTCTTCCCACTTCCCTCTCAAAATAATTTTTTCTTTTAGTCATCTCATAGTCTTCTTTTCTGTCTTATAATATTCTTAATTCCTTTCCACCTTTATTAATCTTTGATCATTCGCTGTTGATATTGCTGATGTGGTAGGGGGTTATTTTTGCTGGCATGAGTTCAGTTTTCTGGGTACATTTTCTTTGTTCTGCCAGCACCTGTACAAGACCTGGTGGGGGTTGTGACTCAGACAGACAACCAGATGGGAGAACCCATTAACGAATGAGCCATCAATAATCAAACCTCAAGTACAACAAGAGAGTTCACATAAAACTGAATAAAGGGCATCTCTCAAGTATCTAACTCAGGAGATTAAGGAGATTGCACCACTGAGTTCCATAGAACTCTTACCTCAGAAGCCCATTCCACAAAGACAAAGAGTCAATGAAGATCAATCTGAAATGCAGAAACAAACAAAAACAGTCACCTAAATTGGGAGAAAAAGAAACAACCCCCAACTAAAAGGAAAGGAGGACTCCCCAGAAAGAGAGCTAAATGAAATTAAGACAGAGATGAATAACAGACATAAATGAATATCAGACATAGAGTTCAAAATAATGGTTATAAGGATGCTCAAGGAACTCAGTGAGAACTACTAGAAACTTAATGGGAGCTCCAAAATCTTAGTGGGAACTACATCAGGATGCAAAAGGACATAGAAACTATAAATAAGAACCAGGAAGAAATGAAGAATACAATATCTGAAGTGAAGAATACACTAGAAGTAGTTAAAAGCAGGCTAGATGAAGCAGAGAACCAAATCAGTGAGCTGGAAGACAAGGCGGAAAAAACACCCAGTAGAGCAAGAAAATGAAAAAAGACTCAAAGAAAATAAAGATCGTTTAAGGAAGCTACAGAAAAATATGAAACATAAAAATATTCACATCATAGGAATACCAGAAGTAGAAGAAAAGTAGCAAGGGATAAAAAATCTGCTTGAAAAAATAATGAGAAAAATCTTCCCCAAAGAGGCCCACTCCAAGCCACATCATAATTAAAATGGCAAAATTTAAAGACAAAGAAAATCTTAAAGGTAGCAGGGGAGAAACAGCTAGTAAAATACAAGGGAGTTCCAATAAGTCTATCAGCTTATTTCTCAACAGAAACACTACAAGCCAAAAGGAATGGCACCAAATATTCCAAGTAATGGAAAGCAAGGACCTGCAACCAAGACTAGTCTAATCAGCAAGGCTCTCATTTAAAATGGAAGATGACATAAAGACCTTCCCAGACCAAAGAAAGCTAAAAGAGTACATCTCCACCAAGACAGCAGTACAAGAGATGCTAAAGGGACTGCTTTAAGAAGAAGAAGAAGGAGAGAGAAAGAGAAAGGAACACAAATGGGGAAAAAAATGACAATGAACAAGTACCTATCAATTAAAACCTTAAATGTAAATAGATTAAATGTTCCAATCAAAAGACATAGAGTAGCTGAGTGGATAAGAAAACATGATCCACACATATGCTGCCTACAAGAGATCTACCTTAGAACAAAAGATCTACACAACCTGAAAGTGAAGAAATGGAAAAAATGTTCCAAGCAAGTGGCCATGGAGAAAAAAAAAAAAAAAAAAACTGGGATAGCAATACTTATATCAGACAAAATAGACTTCAAAACAAAGTTCATAACAAGAGAAAACAAAAGTCACTACATAATACTTCTAACAAGGAGTTGTCTAACAAGAGGATATAATCTTTGTAAACATATATGCACCCAACATATATGGGTGCATATGTTTAGGAGCACCTAAACACAAACAAGGAAAATGTTTCACAACAAAAAAGCAAAGTATACATTATCAGCAAATGCACATGGATTATTTTCAAAGATAGGCCACATGGTGGGACATAAAAAAAGCCTTAACAAATTCAAGAAAATTGAAATGATATCAAGCATCTTCTTGGATCCCAATGGCTTGAAAGTAGAAACCAACATCTAGGAAAAAACTCAAAAACATTCAAATACATGGAGACTGAATAACATATTATTAAATAGTGAATGAGTTGAGAATGAGATCACTAAAGAAATCAAAAAGTATCTGGAAACAAATGAAAACGAACACAAAACAACCCAAAATCTAGGGGGCACAGTGAAGGCAGTCCTAAGAGAGAAGTTCATAGCAATACAGGACCACCTAAAAAAGATAGTAAAATCTCAAATAAACAACCCAACCCTAGCTCTATAAGAACTGGAGGAACAACAACAAATGAAGCCCAGAGCAAGTAGACAGAAGGACATAATAAAGAGTAGAGCAGAATTAAATGACATAGAGACTAAAAAAAAAAAAAAAAAAAAAAAAAAAAAAAAAAAAAAAAAAAAAAAAAAAAAAAAAAAA